>VYZV01014273.1:0-52693 GCA_013401275.1 Pandion haliaetus | reverse complement strand
CACCGTCACTCCCCTCCTAGAGGCAGGTCCGACATTTTGGCATGTCCGACATTTTGGTGCGGGGAATTTTTCCAGCAGCTTCTTAAAGGGGCCACCTCTGCAGCCCCCGCCCCTGCCACCAAGGAAAACCGCGCCACACAAACCCATAACACCCACTTAACTAATTTGGGAGGTTATGAGTGCAAGGTAGGGAGGCAGGTAAGAGGACTATCTTTCTTGGTACTGGTTTTAGAAGGCAAGCCATGAGAGGAAAGACTATGAGACTGGAAATTGTGTGTGTTGGGGGGGGGGTCTATGGGTTTTTCCTTGTTTGGTTGATTTTATTTTTATTTGTTCTGGATTTTTTTTCTTTTTTGGATCTGCCATACCAGATCACTTGTTTGAATCATGAGGTGGAACCGGTTCATAACAGACTTATCAAATGAATCCAAAATTTCCTTCCACCCAGGATTGCTCAAGGATGCTCGTTACTTAATATTCGTATCTACAGTTTAAAAGTGTGCATGTGGGAGTTCTAAGACGTATGCTTTCTTGACTCAGTCTTGCAGTGAGTAATTTAAAAACTGCTCTTGTGTGTCTCTCTCTCTGGACTTGTGTTTAAAGTTCCAGTAAGTAACAGTTGAAATCACATGGTCATATACTAGAAAAACACATTTGTTTACACATGGAGCTAGGCTGTGTGTGTGTTAAGATTTACTGAAAGGCTATTTCTCTGCTCTCTCTTGTGAAGAGTGGGAGGAAAGAGAAACACATCAGGCAAACTGATTTCAGACTTTGAACAAAGTATGTTCTAAACTTCCTGGTTAAAAAGCACAAGTCTGGTGTTAATTCTCTGTTCAGACACAAAACATACTAGAACATTTCCTTCCAGAAAGATGGAATTGGCTTAATTTATTGATGCTGAATTCATTGGGAAAGAGGAGAAATTAATTATGACTGTATTTTACCTGAAAGAAAGGTACTTGTCTGGCTTGGCAGGCTTTGTGAATATTGATAAACTGATGCATTTGAAAGTCTTGATTCTTTTATTCATCTCCTCCCTTATGCAACACTTGCATTTCCTCAGCCTATAGGCTTTTTGAAGGAGGGTTCATTCGTTGACAAAACCTGTTCACACAACAGTGTGTTGTCATGATAGACTGTTGTTTCTCCCTTTAGCAGCTAAACAGAGTGTGACCATAATGCAAAGAAGTACACAATTGGTAGTTCGATTTGCAGACAGGTCAGATAAATATTGTTTGCTAATAGTTTAGAGTTGTTGTTTAGCTATTCTGTAATACATTATGCAAAAGGCAGGATTTTCTGCTGAAAACATAAGGTAAGACCTATCTGTGTCCTGTTTGTTACAGCACAGCTTGCTCATCAGTGTGGCCACTAACATGCACCTTGAGTTGCTTATTGAAGAGTGCACTTGCTCCTGTGATAACAGCCAAAGCATTTTCATGCGCTGTCACAACAGTTGCTCCTATTCAAAGGCAGAGCTTGCTCTCGTGGTGTGCCACGCAGGGTGAGAGAGCATGCATATAACACTACTGCTGGAGAGAAGAGGGAAACGCTGACACTGGTCATGGTCTGCCTGCACTGACTGGATTCTCCCAAGCTTGTGTGAGCTCAGGTTCCCAGGGACAGTGTCTCAATCTCCCTCCTTCATGCTGTTCATGTAACTTTTACGGGGCAAAAGAAACTGCACTGAGGAGAGAGAACTTCTCTAAAACAATCCACTGGACTCTGTCACTATCATTGGGAGCGTTAACATGTGGCACCTCCATCTCTTGAAACCATAAATCTGTCCCTTATCTGCTTTTCTACACAAATTTCCTCCTCTTAGGAACAGGAGGCACCGTTTACTGCACTGATCAATTCAGATTAGTTGTGCTGGTAAACTCAGTCCTTTGACATTTGTCAGTCCTTTGACATTTGTTCAAGGAAAGCAGAAATATGGACCAAGTAGGATGAAACTCCACAGCCACTAGTACATAGGTAGCTGGACTAGAGCTACTGGTCCCTTTGGTCACACAATCCAGGAAGATGCTGCTGAAGTAGTGGTCTATTGGTGACTGTAGACCAAGACCATATTGTGGAAGATTATTTGGGATGGCAGTCACTTGACTTAATTAAGTGTCTCACTGTTTGCATCTAAATTATCAGGAATTGTTTTCATCAGATATGAAGAACTACTGCAAAACTTCACTTTTGTCATTGAGCACAAGGCTTTGAGGAATATGAACATTCAGCTCATTGAGGTCAACTGCAAAGGTTTTCAGACCATCCGCCTTAAGCTCTAAGACATGAAACCTGCTGCAGATTGAAACAGCAAATGGATTTTACTTCCATTAACGTTCCTCTAAAAACATGTATATAATGAAGTCTTTTCAAATGTATTCAAAATCTGAACAAATGTTTGCTTATTTCTATTAGGGAAACAACTTTTTTGCTGAAAGCAAAATAGAAATCCATTTGCCATATAAATAAGAGAAAACATCACAAGCTTTTCACGTTGCCAACATGAAAGAGAATGCATTGTCCCAATGCTTTTGCACATGGGCCTTGGTTAAGGGGGTAATACAGCAAAAAGACAAATGGATTTGAAAACATTCAGAGAACAGGAAACAAGAGATTGGTATTAATGTATCTCATTGGGTTTTTTACAGTTAAATAGTTGTCTTATTTATACAAACCATTGTAATGGAAATGTTAGTATATTAGCTGAGGGCATTGGATTTGAGGTGTATCCCAGGAGTAATGGCAAATGGGTGCCTAAGGTATAATGCAAATTTCCGGGGCTGGTAGAAGGCACATCAGCTCTGACCTTTCATTATGGGGACAAGTTTAGGCTTATAGGATGCAGCCTTTTTTTTCTTGACTTCTTACATAGAATAACAAATGAGGAAACTGCCCTTTGTGGGATGGTGGTGGTAGAATATAGTCTTTAATGTGCAGTGAGGAAGTGAATGAAGTGGAATCTTACCTTCACATTTGAAACCTGCACAGGGAACACAGTGCTTTCAGAAAAGTTTGACCTTGTTGGAAGTTCTGTTTAGAAAAGGTCTACTGTGCAGCAATGGACATAACTTCAGAAAAGCCTGGATCTTACAAATAAAGGTCTCTTGGGAAAATAACTGCATGCTGTAAACTTACTCACAGAAAGCATTTGGCTAATGAATTGTCTTGCCTCCTGAGGGTACATCATATTTGGGGTAAAGCAACCGGTGGGTTATGTTAATTTTTAGCGGCCTCTTAATCACTGTTTTTAAAAGATAGATATTATTTTAGTGAGAGTGGGTTAACAGGCAGCTTTGCCTCACAGTTCTGTAAGTTCCTAGAAGCTTCTCACTTCTGTTTGGACAACCATGAGACCTAGAAACACTTGCTTCTTAGTGACCAAGATAAATGAATGCCCTGACTAAAACAAATGAGATTTCAGAACAAGTGTTAAATTAATGTACTAATTTCTAAACTATTTTAGTACTGTCTAAGGAAGGTGAATATATAAATAGTAGCTGAATATACTTTATTTTAACAAATTAAAAGTGTTTGTGATCTTTTCCTAAATGCTACTTAATACAATTTAGGAAATTAATAACAATAGTAAAAATAAACCTTGTCTCTTGGGAAGCATCTGGAGAGTCACCTACTCTTTGTTCCCGAGACCTCTCTTCCCTGCTTTTCTCACACAAGCTGTGTCAAGAGGGTTACTTGTGCACCAAGTCAGTGACACAATCATTTCCAAACCAGTGCACACATCTCCTTTTCCTCTGCTGTGCAAATCTGAAGTTGCCTGACATCATTGGATCTCTGTTCCCTCACTACAAGCAAATACTAAAATATGGGTAAGTTATCCAATTTTTCTAGAGGTTATAGAGTAGCTATATGTTGCTAGATGGAAATAAGCCTTCTCTGACAGCTTGTTTTCTATTTTTCCTTACTCTCCCTTTACTTATATCTGTGCCTTGGACTGAGCAAGGTGATCCAAAAACCCCTTAAGGGAATGAAAAGTGACACACAAGAGTAAAGGAATTTTTGTCTCCAGTACCAAACCACTGTAGGATGATAGATAGGCAAAGGCTGAAGCCTTCAAAGCACAGATCAAGAAGAGAGGGTTCAGAACCCTGTGAAAACAAAAGGCCCAAATAGAATTGGGCTTTAGTTCACATAATAGTTACCAGTAATTTCAGTAACATACTAAATGTTACTGATGCTCAGGCTTTACTAAATTCTTCTCATATTAACTTTCTTACCTGGGGCCCATATCTGTCTTGCTGTTGTGCCTGTTTTAGGAAAATTATTATATGATGGATCGACTACTGACAGCAGGAGACTGAGTAAATGGTCTCTGGAGGTATTTAG
This sequence comes from Pandion haliaetus, assembly GCA_013401275.1. Lineage (NCBI taxonomy): Eukaryota > Metazoa > Chordata > Aves > Accipitriformes > Pandionidae > Pandion > Pandion haliaetus. The sequence continues at coordinate 48,346 of VYZV01014273.1, read as the reverse complement.
GTTTCTGTCTTCACTTTGCTTTTTCTACTCCTTCTCACAGTGTGTTTATTTATGGAACAATCGAGCCTGCATGGCACTCGGAGTGCCATGGAAAGGCTGGAGGTACTTTGCAGTTCCGAAGGAAAACTTAATTTCTTTAGGCACAGGATCCCTCTTGAGAGGCCTGAAAGTATACTGAATGGATTTAAAGTCTTATTCTCCTCTGATTTATATTTTCTTGTTGTTGTTCCCAGTTTTCTCCAAGTAGAATGTAATAAATAATAGTAATCTCTACCCTGTTAATAGAAGGGTGATCTCAAGTCCACAGTCTAAATGGAAATATATCTGCACTTCTGCATTAATTTCATCTGTTTTCATTAACTTCAGGGTCAGTTAGCTTTTTTCTAATTTATGATATTTTTATTTTTAGCATCCATCTCTTCCTGTCTTTGGGGCCCAGATCAGATAGGATTCTTATTTATACATCTCTTATTGTATGATTATGGGTTTTTTTTTTAATAAGCCTTTCCTGTAAAAAACATAAATCTCAAGTGATTGTACCAAACAATTGGGAGAGACCAGAAAGAGAGGATGTGACAAAGCAGGATCAGGGTTTATGCAGCACCGTCACCACATGAAGGGACCTAAGTATTCTCTTTATCCCAGCACTTGCAAAGCTGCATCTGGAGTGTTGTGTCCAGCTTGGGGCCCCACAGTATGAGGAAGACATTGACAAACTTGAGAGAATTCAATGGACAGCCAATAAGTTGGTTAGGGGGCTGGAGCACGTGATAATGATTAAATTCAAAACTGAAGCTGGATGAGGCCCTGAGCAATGTAATAGAGTTAGATGATCTCTAGAGGTGACTTTGAACCTGATTTATTCTATAATTCTATGACTTATGCAATCCAGATAAACAGGATAACTTCTAGCAGACTCTATTTGTTGTCCAAAATGTTTACAGTAAACGGTGAGGTAGAAGAAATAGGTTTAATGGTTTTAAGGAAACTGGGAGAGAGTAGGTAAAAAGTCCTCGGTGGTGAAAACCAGGGGCTCTGGCTTAACGCAGTGTAAAGACAGACGATAAAAGCTCTTAGAGAAGAATAGCTGTGCTTAGAGCACAATTTTTTAGTATTTCAGAGGGGTTCAATGGGTGGAGATGACTGAGTGTCTTGCTCTGTAGACCAGGATTCAAAGAAAGTCATTGAAATCCTAGAATTTCTGGATATCACATTATTTCTTCTGATGCCCAAATGTAAACATATTATCCTAACATTTGACTAATGACTCTGTTAACTGTGTAAAATATATGTGCACATATATACATCACTTATACATATATCACTAGTATTGCTGGTCATACTGTTAATAATTTAATGTGATACAGTGTTGAACATACCTTTTCTAGGTGTATCTTTTACTTTGTTCCTATTTTTGGTTTGCATTTAAATACACTAGGCCACAAAGAAATTCTTGTGATGAACTACAAGGCTACCTTGAAATATCAGCAGACATCTTTTACTGGCAAGGTAACCAAATGAAGAAAGTAATGTCTAGCAGTGATGATAATACTGCTTATGATACTACATAACTCTCACCATAAGTCTGGGAATGCTAACTATCCCATTAGTCTGCTTCAACAAATTATTGATTGGAAGCTGTCTGAAGTTTGGATTCTGACTTCTGATTCACAGCAAGACATATCTGGTGAGATGAAGCAACCACCAGAGCATTGTGTTCCCTCATGTTCTGGAAATGGTCCAGTTCATATCCAAATTCCAATGCCCAGTTCTGATGTAAACAAAGATCTTCATTACTTTTCTTAAGGAAAGCCTGATATATGTCTTGCTAATCTTCTTGTCAGGATTTTCTTGTCAAATAATGGATCTTGGCAAAGTTAAGGCTTTTATTACACATGCTAGACATTTTGTTCCATCATTTTTGTCCTTGTTTTGGCAAAAGAATTGGGATATTTCTAAACATTGGAAATCCCTTCATGTCTCAATTTTATTACGCAGTCTAAAAATTAATGAGTAAGGCTGCTTCTGAGGCAGCATCAGCATAAGTTTCACCCCTAAGCTATCTGCAAGTTCAGAGGGGATTTTTTTTATTTGTTTATTTTTCACCAGACCTTAGTTACTCTGAAGACCCTGTAACTTTCTCTCTAAGGCATCATATCCCATTAAAAAAATCTGAGCAAAACCAAACCCTAAACCAAAAAGCCACAATTGGATTTCCAAAATTTCATGTCACACCCAGGTAGTAGCTCAACTACAAGTTAAACGCCTGTGAAGTCATCATGACCTGTGTCATCACCGTCTCTTGACTCTTAGCAGGCTGGGTTCAGGCACAGGGGATGGCAGCATAGATGCTCTGCCTTGTATCATGAGCACAGACCCCAGAAGCCTGCGCCGTTCTCCAGCTCTAGCAGCCCCTGCCCCAATATGTGTGTGCACACACACAGACTGCCAGACCTTCAAGGGTGTTTGTGCACACACATACACACATACACACACACACACACGCTTAATCAAGATTTAGAAGATCAACTTGGTAGCGTTCATACCACAGAGAAGAGCTTCCATGGAATTGGCTGACCTGTGGAGATGGTCCATTGTGAATATTAGGGGTGAGAGTCCCAATATCTATAAAGCTCCATTGAACAGCTATGCAAACAATACAAATTCGTGGTTCAGATGAAAATCTTGATGTGGGATTTCTTCAGGCTGTTTAACAGGGCTTGATGAGATGTTTACATCTGGTTTTGGAGAGGTGTTCCCAAGGGAACAAAAATTGGGAAGACGAAAAATGCTCTTCAGCCATACAGATCTTAGTAGAATTCTGGGAGGTGCTGTGTTAAGTGTTTCGTGTTCGGACAAGGCAGATTTGTTCAGACAAGGCAGTTTTGTTCAAAACAATTTAAATTGATGAATGTGCTGCTCCCACGTGGAGCAATGTTGATGAAACTGGAGAATTAGAAGACTTGAAGGACTAGGAAAGGGAAGCTGTGATAAAGTGAAGGCAGTGCACAGAAAGCAGTCTGTTCCCACTTGTCAAAGTTTTTCTTAATCATATATGTCTTGTTGCTTGCGTATAGGAACAGCAGCTGCCTAACCTGGAGTCTTTTTGTTGCAGTCAGGATAATGTTTTAGCCACATGCTCCTTAGGACTGAAACAGCAATGTCTGACAATTTTTAACTCCTAAGTTGCACATGGCTGGGTGCTGGAAAAGGACTGCTTCAGGATCTGTGTTCATCTCACTGATGTCCCATGAAACCTCAGGGCCAGCGCTACTTTTGCTGCTTGCGGCTGTGTAAGGTATGGATTAGCGAGTGCTCTGCTCCATGCCAGGTTCCCAGATGATAACCAGGCCAGCAGTGGACAGCATCAGATCATCTAACCTAAGATATCTCCTTCTGAGGGAAGAATGGGTGTTTCATTGATATAAAGCGGACCTGTTTTGCACTGGTGACAACCAATTTCTGTCTTTGGTGGTCATCTAGCTTACTGTGATAATTAGAGCTTGAAAGCAGACAAATTTATGCATCGGGTTCTGACGTGTCTGGAACTGGTTATCAGTCAGGCCAGAAAGTCCTGAACAGGGTGAACTGTGAGTTACAGGGCAATCCACTTCAGTCACTACTGAAGATGTGTTGGAGTAGCTCTTACACTAGGTGTGCCCTGCAGGTACCTGTTGAATACAGGGCAATTGACTCTGAGGGCTCAACTTCCCAGGTAACATGATGCAGTTGCTGCAAAGCAAATCAGAGTCCCTGTGGACTGTGATATCCCTTTTATAAATGTTTCTTTTCTCTCTGCATGGAAAAATGAGCAATGGTTTGTAAATATGCTGAGGATCTGGGGCTGGGGAAAGAGTTTGTCCCTGCTGGTGGCTACATGGTAAGATCCTAGATGCAGGCACTGAAAACACTTGAGTCCCTGATGTGTGAGAGCGAAAAGGGGCTGAGGACTGCTGCTCAGTGTTTAATTCAATAAATTTTCAGCCTGTTGGCTATTCCCTGTCTGCATCTGTCATTCCTGATGAGTGGTCTCTTTCCTTTAGAGAGTTTGTCTGCCTTTGCTTGTTTTTTACTGCTCCCACTGTCCTTGTATTAAAATGTGACTGGTTCCTGTACCACCAGGGAAAAAGAAGGATTCCAGCAAGTGAGGAATGAGCAGCAGTCATGGCCAAATGCTTCATCTTGACTTAATGCAAATAATATCCAAACAAACAAATGCTCAGTAACAAAGAAGGAAAAAAGCTCATAGCAACAAAGAGCAGAACCTAGAAACTGTGAGACAGGATGAGGTGGCATTTCTTTTATTATCTTAGTGTGCTTTGAGGGACTGTTTTTGAAATATGCATAAAAGGAATTAATACAGTGTAGAAATAATAACAAATGCTATGTAATATTTTAATTTGTATGAAGTCACTCACCTTCCACTCCAGGGAGCTATGTAAACACATTTCATTTAACCTCCTCACTTATGTGTGAGGTGGTTAAGTACTGTCTCTATCTCATGCATGAAGAAATTATGATACAGGGGCAGCTTTGAAGAAAGCAGCTTTTGCAAACCTTCTGAGTCCTGCTGCTCTGCAAACTCTGGCATCCTCAGATGCCAACAGCCCAGCTGGCTGCTGCTCTAAGGCTGGGCAGGAAGGGCTGCTTCTCTGAATTGCAGAGAAGCCAGAAAGAAGGTGGTAACTGAGGCAAGTTGAAAGAGATCCAACAGTAACTTTACTACTGGGCTTTGGTTTGTTTTGTTCCACCACCACCGCCCCCCACCCCAGGTTTATTGTTTTGTTTTCTTAAAGCAGACTTTTTCAGAACTGAAGCTGCATTCCCTGTCTTCTTACTGGGTTGGTTTTGCAGCAAGACTAGAAATCATGCCCCAGTGCTGGAAGTTTCAGGGATTTGTTACACTTCTCATTTAGTAACACCGTTCTTCAGCTCCACAGCAAACACTGGTGTTTATAGCAGGCATTGCTGGTCAGGTCCTGCCATTGGATGCTTGGGCATAATTCTCCCCAGGGGCATAATTCTCCTCAGGTTAGTATCTGTCTCAGAGCACCAGACCCCAGAACTGTATTGGCAGTGTATGCAGAACTGAATTTCACTACGCCAAAGACTATGGCTGGGGCAGGAGAGGGTGGCAGCTGGTGATTTTACAGAAGCAGCTGGGTCCGCTAGCAGTATCTTTCTCCTTACACTCCTGGAGCTTTCAGTTGCTAAAAGCAACATCTAACCTTTTCACAATTCAGCTGGAGGCAAATGCACATCAGAGGCATTGCTGCTATGTTGCATTAGGTAACTGCCTACTTTGCCTTTGTCTAGAGCTGGTGTTGGTCTGACCAGTGGTGAATAAGAATGGATGCTGCAGACCAGTTTCTCCTTCAGTAACTTGTGCTGTGAGGGTCTTTCTTCTGAGCGACAGAAATAAGGCCGCAAACTTCACGTGGTGTCCAGTTGTGTATTTGCGAGTACAGACGAGGGCTGTGTGTGTCCCTGTGAGGGACAAACAAACCTTTCGCTTGCTTTGAAATGTGTCACTTTCCTCCTGTATGTTGGGCTTGAGTTTTTCATAGCAGAAGTGATGCTAAAAAGGAGGTGAGGACTGACCTAATGGTACAGTGGGCTTATGTGGCAATAAAGATGTTATGACTCTAGTTCTAGGAGAAACATCACAAACATCAGCAGCACCCAAGAAAAATGTAAAACAACTGGTAAACTCAATTTCTACAATATGTCAGATTCTGCAGTTCTTTCCATACTGGGTGGATATTCTCCATTGCATTGAAGAACAGCTGGTAAGGAGCAAATTGACCAGTCTTTGAAGTGTTATTGTTTAATTATTATTCCCAAAGACTGTGTGTCTTGGCACACCACAGTTCTGGGAGATGAAGGACCAGACCACATTATAATTAATTCGGCTTCAGTTCACTGTATACCATAAAGAATATGTCTTACTTGTTTCTTTTCTTTTGCATGTTTCTATTGCATGGAACTGATGAGACTTTTCCAGCTTACTGTCATAAGCCTGTTGGCAAAGACTGACAATCCTCTTGCCTGGTTTCCTATTTTTTTCATTGCTTTGTTTTTCTTTGTTTCAAATCGTGGTTTCACATTAAGGGGTCTTTGGCAACTATACATACAAAGCTCATACCTGACTGCTCATTTGCCACTGTACATCACAGCGCTATGGTTTTCCGGGGGTCAATGGATCCCATTAACCCTGAAGGGGTACAGTCCAGTGAAATCAAATGTGTTGCATGCCACCTTTTTACCCTAATCTCCTGATTTTTCCAGTGCTTCTCCATCTTTGGAAAAAATTGGAATGGAGTTGGAAAAAATATCTGCAGCTTTGCCATACAGTAACTTGTAGAAAGATAGGAAAGACTTTAAATGGGAGTAAGAAATAGGGGGTATGTGTATGTGGGATGGAACAGTTGCGGGCTATTATTTTCTTCAAGACATTTTGTCACTCGAATTTTGGCAAAATTTTATTGGAAAGTCCCACTGCAGTGATGCTCTCGCATAACAGTTTGTCAACCACTTCTAGCAAAAGAGAAGGGAAAGGGGCCATGTGGGAAGGCACATGGAGGACTCACTGATGATTCCACCAAATTAGTGATTTTTTTGTAAGAGGTTTGTCCACAGTGTTCCATCTAGCTTGGCAAATGATTCACTAGCTCTAAAGGCAGTTGAAGATAATCACCAGATAAGGAAAGGGAGAGAGATGATGTTTAGTGAGGAAAAACTGTGATGACATATGCCAGTAACAAACTGTTCCATGCTGATGAAATTTAAAGGTTAAGGACAGGTTATTGTTTTAATAACAGTTGATCATAGCAAATCATCAGTGAAAGTGCATCTAGAATGCTCTGGAAAAAAGCTTAATGCTATCTAGTATCTCTTCCATATTTGCAAGTACATTTTAAAAGCAATACATAAAAAATCATCTCCGTCTTAATGGGGAAATAAATTCAGGAAATGGTATTGAAATTCTGATTTTTGCTATGAAGTTGTCCTCTTCTTTTCCTCAAGAGACTGAAATCAGTAATACTCCTTTTTTATGACGCACATCTCAAAATCCTTATTGGCCACAGGTTAAAGTTTTGTTGCTGGGGCTTTTTGCTGTTGTTTTTGGAGGGGAATGATGACCTTGATTAAAATTTTAAGTTTCCATACGTACATCTGCACCTCCAGCACAGCTGCATAGAAATGTCAGCCTGAAGATTTTCAATAGTGTATTATGAGAGTCACAAAATATATTAAAAGATTTTTCAGCTAAGAAGGGTAAGGACCAAACTTAATCCACACTTATAGCAAAAACTTGCAGTAATATCTGTGATGCTATTATGGAAGTGTTCTGAGCTCTGAACACCGAACCTATGTAGGATTGAGGTTAAAAAAAAAAAAAAAAAAGAAATATTATTAGTCCACTGTTGCAAGACACCATGACAGAGACAAAGAAGCTTTGTCAAGGGGAAGTAACAGGTTGGTTTGAAACCTAGTGTCACAACTAATGTTGGACACTATAGTGCTGTCCCTGTGGGACTGCTTGTTGAATCACAACAAACAGAATCAGGTAGATGCTACATCTCTATCTATGATATTGTTCATACTGATCTCATATTCTGTTGTGTGATACCTGGCCCAGCAAGATTTCCATTCCCTGGGGATAGCATGGATAAAGTGGAACATCACATCTATGGTGGTCTCAGCTGCCAGCGAGGAACGGGTACAGGAAAGTGGTGTTCTTCAAGGCTGAGGACCTGGGTCTGAGGAGACTGCTGAGGGCAGGAGGACCTTGATAATAAATGCTGTCATACTCAGACCTTGCAGTGAAATTTTTCAGGATAAGTCTCCCTTTTCTGTCCATACTCCTGATAAACAGCTGCGTGGAGGCACAGGGTGCTAATGGAGGTGGAGAAAGAAACAACCTCTCTCGGCCTTTGAAAGCCCTGGAGTCCTTTTTACCCAGCAAAGTATCCTTGTTTGTAGTACAATTATATGAAGTAGTGTTACTGTAACAGTGCATTGATCTCAATATCCATATGTTTCAGTAATTAGCACTGGTTACAAAAAAGAGTCCCAAGATTAAAAATTTCATTCTATTCATCTGCTAGAATCTTGCTTTGTCTTTTATTTCCCTTCTCAGCACCATCCAAAAACCAAAGAGAAAATAACATTATGTATGCTCATTTCCAAAGGGGAAACAAACCCAGCCTGTTTTCTGTGTACTTTACAATGCCCGAAGCCCATAAAACATTGCAAGTGTTAAGCAGCTGCAATGACTATCAGTCACTGCAGCAAAGAAACCTCTATTCCTGCAATAGAATTTTTATTCTAATCTCTTGCCAAATAAGCATCAACTGTAACAACTCGATGGGTTTTGACTGAATGTCAGCTGAGCAAAGGAAAGATGACATCTCGGGAACGTCAGTCTTCAAGACCTGGTGAGGTGATACTTCTGGAGGGATAAGAAGGCTAAAAGGCAATGAAGCAGAAGTCTAATGTGAAGATGAAGTTGACCTTGGCAGGACTGTTTGTCAGCATTTAACTGCATAGCCCACTGGGGGAGGAAAGGGAAGAAAAAAGAGAATAATAGCAGAGAGACTCAGTCAAAACCAGAACTACTAACCAGCTTATTTGTGTCTTCTGCTTGATGCTCAGTGCAAAGATCAAGGGAAAAACTCTTGCATAAAAGTTTGTAATACACAGAGGCTGCTTCCCTTCCTTTTCCTGCCAGCCTCGATTTTCTTGCCTGTGGTCCACTCTTTCTAATCTGTTCACATCCCATGTCCTCTAGTTCTGTGCTCCCTTCCTCATCCTATCTCCTGTGATACCTCTGCCACTGTAACTCCATCCCTCCTAGCTTCCATTCTTCTTGCTTTTTGTCTCTTCTTCCATACCCCCTATTTTGACAATTTAAATAGCTTAAATGGGTCTGTAGCTGGGGGACAAGGAGGGGATGTCTTCCAGCAAGGGTACAGACAAGGAAAATCAGAAACATTTAAAATCTGACGTTTCAAACAATGATGCCTGATTCCCCTTACAGGGCCTCCCTGATTCCCTGCCTTCTTCCGCCAGTATGCAATTATGGGAGCTGGCTCTAAAAGCTGTAGTAATAAAGATGTTTAGAAGCACTCTAGGCACATGAAGGATGCTTCTGTCTTTCTGAACCTAGGGACAGGTATAAAAGTGCCTTCCACAACCTTGAAAACAAGAGCCTCTTGTGCGATCACTGGTTCTGCTCACGGGTGCTCTGTGCAGGCGAGAGTCTCACCCTGCACTGATCAGGATCTCGCCCTCTGCATGCAGGGGCATCACTGCTCCAGTGGCTGGCAATATGTGAAAGGGGAATGTAACAGGTCAAACAGTCCGAGTGCTCAAATATCCTGCCTGTGAGTGTCTTGCTTGTACCTTTGCTGTTGTGTATGCTGTTCTGAGACATTTTAGGAGGAGGGAAACCGGTTCAGTTGTCAGGGTAGTAATCTTGGGCTCCCAGTTCCCTGCTCTGCTGCAGGCTGAGGCAAGTCTTTGAGACTGTGATAAGAAAAGTGCTGAAGCCTTCAAACCCACTGGCATACTAGGACTTGGGGCATTTTCCATTAATTAAAAATTTTCTATGTTTGCTTTTAAGTCACTATACCCATCCCTGTTCTTTAATACTACACAGAAAATATAATTTGTACAGAGAACAGTAACTTTTAATAACTAGATCTGTTTGGTGGCGAAAGCTTGTTAAAGACAGTTGAGAAAATGCACAGCTCTAAATCAAATTTATTTTTCAGAATGAACTTCGGTGGTATTTATGTGATGGGTTACAACCTCATGAAAAGACTTTTCTATAGCATCCTGTGAATATTAAATATTTATGGTGAATAGTCATGAAAGGTGTGTGCAGAGGAAAAAGCAAGCCTGTGTGGGTGTGAGAGAGAAAAATAGGGTTTTGTTTGTTGTTAATCCCTCAAATAATTTTAACCTCCTAATATACGTGAAGTACAAACACTTATGAAGTAGAGCACTGGGTATGGTGACAGGGGAAGAAGAGCTGTTCATGGTTCATGTTCTACCTGTCTGGTGACATGGAGCAGGTAAATGATGACTGTAAGGAGGCAGGGGTTGTCCTGCCTGCTCAGGATCCAAAGGTAGTGAGATCAAATGGAAGTCTCCTCTCAGTTTGTGTATATCTCCTCTATGCTCCCATAACCCCAATATGTCATTTAGTTCCAGTTTAAGGAGGGAAACAAAAATTAAAGTGAAAAGATTTTATTCCTTAAAGTTTAAAATTCCAAAGGGTTTTCCTTTATAATTGATCTGTTTGTATATTCTCACAGAACCTGGAGAACAGAAAAATATTGGCAGTTTTAGTCGTGTGTAAAAGTTCTGATTTCTAACAAACCTGAGGATAACAAGCATCTACCTCTTAATGAAATGTGACCTGGATTTCAAGATTCTACTTTGGGGATGCTGAGGAGAGGAAGACTGCACTTCCATGTGCAAATTCAACCCTGGAATTCACAGCTTCTTGCTGTGTTCAGTGGTGTTTGCTGGCTTTTCTGCTTTAAGTGAGATGAGAGCGAGAGACAAAGAATTCTGAGTGACTTGTGAAGAAGCTAAGGATTACTGGTGCTCTTTTTCTTTTTTTTTCTTTTTCTTTAAATAAGGGTCAGACTGCATTTGCTTTATGACTTTGTGTGCCTTATTCATTTTGTTTTCATGTTAAATGAAAGAGTCTTCATGTTGTAGCTTTTGTTGCAGAAAGTGAATGGTTAAAGGAAAAGGTTACAACTGAACTACATGAGAAATCTGCTCAGTCCTCCATCTGTAAATATGTGTTCAAAGTATTTCTGAAGTTAAAAGCTAAACCAAATGGTCAACTGATATTAATGACACGGATTTTTTTCTGTTATACTGAGATGTTACAAAAGCCTCCTTGCTCCCTACTCCTCTCTCTCTCCTTCCAAATAACTTTTCTAAGCCAAAACAAGTGTATGTTATTAAATTATAAATATTGAAAAAGTGAAAGCCTGTGTAGGCATGTTGATCGTCTGCCATTTTAGCAGGTGTATCAATCCTTGAAATCATCCTAGATGAGCTTCTTTGGACAAACAGTTTCTCCTGTATTCGACTGGAACAGACAGACCCTTTTTTAATTAAAACTCTAGTAATTATCTGATCGAGAAACTCCAGTAGCAGCAGAACTCCTGGTGGAGACCATAGGCAGCAAGGCACAGCAGAGACTGCCGGCTCCCACTTATTGGAAGCTTGTAGCCAGATTAACCACCTTCTGCCCCTCACAGGTGTGGCAGATCTTGGATGCTTCAGTGTCACTGTATGGAGAAATCCCCAAACCAGATGCGCTTGCCATGTGTGACACCTATGCAATGTTGCTTGCTAAGAACAGGCCAGAGCCATGACTTCAGTTTCAAATTTGAATTCTCTCTGAGTGGGAAGAGCTCCACAATTTTGTCTGGATTCACCTTTGTTGTAACTTTCTTAATTTGGGTCGGTGGACTGCAAGGACAAGGAATTAATCACTTGTTTTTGAAATCTTGTCTTGTAGTCATACTATGGTTGACTGGGCCGAAAATGGCCCAGAGGATGAAGCTGGACAGTTGGTTCCAAGACATGATGTGAAGATCCTCCATGGGATACCTCAAAGAGTGCATGCACAGCTGAAACAGTGAGTGTGGAAAGAAGGGTGCAGTTTTATTACTGGTGGTCATAAAGGTATCCTCAACTTCCTTGAGTTTTGAAAACAACATATGGAAAAAAGGATTTACATTTATTTTTACTTAAGAGGTTAATTCAGAACAAGATCTCTCTGTGTGGAGCTTGAGGATGCAGGAAATGAAACTGTGCAGGGAAATGTCCTTCTTTTATTTTCTATAAATGACATACTAACAGTTGTGTCCCTTCCTTTCACTTCTGTAACTGCACTGAAGTGTATAGCTCAACTCTACTACACCCAGATTTCTGGGCTACCACCCGCTTGGCCATGACCTGGTGCAGTGGTGTCAAAGTGCTTTGAAGGGGGGTGGGCAGTGTTGGTAATATTCAAGCACCGCAGTTCAACAAGGTTATCCTAAGAAAATTTTAAAAGGTTGGGGTTTTTTTCCAGATTTGGGTATTGAGATGAAAGTAAATAAAAAGAAGTTAAATGACTTCTTGTTTCCTCACCCCACCCCCCCGACACATACTTTCCTCAAGTAAGTTCTGTTGGAAAACATTCTCAAGGATCCTTATGGCACTTGAAAATATCTCCCAGTTTGAGAATAATGACTTTGAATTACAGCAAGTTGCATCTTTACTGGTCTGTGAAGAGTACTTTATATTTAACATTAAAATGGTCACTTGCTATTATCTGATGGGCTCATGTTTTTTCCACGAGAAGGCTTATAGTGTTTCACTCCAGCTGTTGTGTCGCCCATGAAATTTTTAGAGGCAAACCAAAATTACAAGAAATAAAACCAAATCAGGATCTGATATTTGAGGAATTTCTTGCTTTGAAAAAAAGAGGATAAAATATAAAAGAAATTTTCTAAAATGCTAAAACATCCTGTTTCAAACTACTACCTACATTAGAAATTGTTTTGAATGTTTAAAATTTCAAACAAAAATTTGTTGAACCAATTATCTACAAATATGTTGCCTCAGGGTAGCTGTAATTTGAGAATTAATTTTTTTTTTTTTAGCAGTCCTATTAGTTAAGCTAGTCTTTAATAATCTGAATGTTTGATAACCCAATATATAAATTGAAACTTGCTGTCTACATGTTCTATCTGATCTGGATCAGTCACTTCAATGTCAAAGCATTCACACCTACTTGTGTGTAATTAATGATCTCAGAAAATAGTTGAAATAGTCACAGCTGAGAAGTCAAAGCTATAAACAGTTAAAACTTGTGTCTTGTTAGCTCTTTCTTCCCCTTTTTCTCCAAATATTTTGTTTCCTTGTTTGTTTAAATTAAAATGGATCCTGTCTTCATCCTGACTTTGGATAGGGTTTTTGCTTTGCTTTTTTGTTGTTGACAAAGAATTTTGCTCAGAAACTGTCCCAGTGTTGCTGGTGAGCAAAAGTTATCTCAATCCATAAAGGTTAACGAGTATGAANTTTTTTTGGTGCCCTTAGTGTCAGGTTTTTGTATAGCATAAAGAGGTGATGAAGTGTAGATAAGAACAGTCTCATCCAGACTGGTGCAGACCTTGTTACTTATGCCAGCTGCAAAACTAACTGTGGCTCTCTTCTTCCAAGGCTTTCTATTAAAATAAAACCCATAGATTAGCTATGCACTGACTCATTATTTCCACGGGTTCAGTATTAACTTGCAAACATGCAGTATGTATGACAGAGATTTTTCAGGCAACAATCTCCCATGTGAACAAGAAGAATGTTTATGAAATGATTTATTGTCAGTTTTATTGCTAAAGATTATTTTGTGCCTTGCACTGGGGAGTTTTTCTGCAGGGCATGGTTACTCATATCAGCAAAAGTTAAAACAGAAACATTCTTTACCCATTACATGTATTTCTAGTGCTTGTAGCTTCATTAGCTCTAAACTCATTCATTGTATATGTTGCTTCATTGTGTTTTCCATAATAAGCACTGTAATAACAGAATTTCCCTATTTCAAGAACTAAATTTGTGATACTTGGTTTTATCTGTTCTAATGTAGGCCAATGTAGGCTCTTGACACCAGCCATGGAAAATTGGTCATACTATCTTGTTTAAATACACCCTCAGAGTTTGGTGAGATTATTTCAGTCTTACTTGTGACTTCCTCTATAAGCATTAATCTTAAGTAGGTACTTTAGGGTACTATTTTCAAGTAAATATAGTATGGCTATGGGGAAAAATTAGATTATCTGAAGTGTCGGCATGTTCTAGAAAGAATATGCAAGACTTGCCAGTGTCTTTCAGTTTTCTGACATTTGAACCTGACCGTGGACATCATCTGTAATTGGTAGCAACTTGTGCGTACAGCTTTCCTCAGTGCATATTCCTTGTGCATCTTCTATATAGTAAAACATTAGATAATCTAACACTTCAAAAACATCTCTATGACTGAAATAGCACTATGTCAGGCATTGCTGACAGCGCTCAGCAATAATGGTTTAGTTGGTAGGATTTATAGTGTAGTACAAGTGCCCAACATGCAACAGGCAGATGTAAGGTCATAACTCCCTTGAAGGGCTACCCCTTTCCACAGCATGTGCTCAGCATCCATCACCACTGAAATGCTGGGGGTTTGCAGCTGCAGCTGAATTTGCATTTACCTGTCAGCAAGGTCAGGGTCTAAAAGCAGAGTGATTTCATGCAGTCAAGTTTGCAAGCAAACCCAGGTAGTAAAGGTGATAAGGAAGAAGGTAGGCATACAAAAGTGAGAAGCAAAAATGGAAGATTATCCTGGAAGAGAATATTTCTTAGTACAAAAGCAGATTAAAGTTTTATAAGTTGATTTGATCATTTTGGCTTGCTGTATAGTGTTAGGTTATTTTTTTGTTGTAGATTATCGGTAAAGAACTTTGTAAGGGGTGTGATATTTTATTATATCCTGGGTATTTAGTCATATCTGTGACTGTTAGTCCTTGTAGTTGTTTTTCTATTAAAAGTAATTTCTCCTTCTAAGGTTACCTTTGCTTGGGCTGTGTCACTGAGGGCCAAACAATAGTGTGCTGCACCTGAGCTGTCCTCTTTGGTGTAGAGCTGTATCCATTTTGCTCATGAAGGGTTCCAGTAAATATTTTTAATAGAGAGCAACTGCAGAGCCTACAGGACAAAGAAGTGTCCTGCATTTCCATTCAAGCAGAATACTTTTCCCCAGGGCTGTTGGAATGAAATAAAAATTTATTTACAGCTTAATCTTGGTTTACTTCAGGTAAGGCTGGTCATAAGGGTAGATTTGATATTCTGCAATTCAAAAGTTGCTCACTCCTCCCTCACGCTGTTAAAAACTGGAGATGGTTCTTGGCCATCTCCTGCACACTTGAGTTTTTTTAAAATACTTTGATATCCTCCCATGCAAGTTGCTCTGTGTCTGTGAGAAAGGGATAGGTGCTTCAGCTACCCTGGCAGATTTGGCAAAAATCCCCAGAATACCTATGGGATCTGCTCAGCATGGTGTGCCCTTCCAGGCTGGACCCAGGGAACTTATGTGCAGTAAAGAAAATTTGAGGCAAGGCACCTCTAGGCTGACAGTCTCTGGCTACCAGAATGCTTCAGTGAGGCAATCGGTGATCAGCTCAGTACAAATTAGAGGAAAGCTGAGATTACTCTGAGTAAGAAGAACCAATGGTATGGAGCTTAACAATAGTGCCCTGTTAGAAAAAAATAAACAGGGGTCTATCCTGAGAGATAAAACCATCTTCATTAGGACACTCTCAATAAAACCATGTGACTGAGCTGTTAGACTGTAGCCACATACAGCTACGGTTTTCCACTTGGCTGTGAAAATTAGTCTTGCCAATACCCAGAAGCAGTATGTGCGCCTGACCGTATTGCTGATGTCAGCTGAGAAGCAGGGGCTGGTGCAATGCGCCCACAGAGCTGGAGTAACTTGTGAGTGCCAAGGAGCACCCAGAGCAGGGTATGCATGAAGCAGCATGAGAAGTGGTGTGCAGCTTTAAATCAAACATCAATCTAGACCTTTATTCTGTCCACAGCAGTGGCCGATGGTGTTAACTTAGAGAAAAAAAATAAGAACAGTAAATGCGGGGATAATTCTTCCCAACTTCAGCAGTTTTAGGATTTCCTAAACTAGTCTCTGTAGCTATATAATCTTACTAAATAACTCTAAATAAATCTGTCCCCATGAATGTATCTAGTATAGACACTGGGGGAGAAAAATTATACCCAACACATGTAAATGTTTTTTACTTGAATTTATTTCTAAGAATTGTTTAGAGGGCTTGGAGGTTGTTTTTTCTTTTTATTTACAATTCCTGCAGTCAATGTTTACAGCAGAAACACTTTTTTATTTTGCTAATTATTTTATTTTCTATGTGGACAAATTTAAAGCAATTCCATTTAAAGTTTACCCTTTTTACTTGTCAAACAATGTGCATATTTTGTGCTGAGCATTTTGATGTTGAGAGGTGTCTGCCTGGGCTGGAAAGCACCCTGAAATCATGCTTCAGGGGCTTAGTTTGAGATTCCTGGTCAGTTTGTCTGTCTTGTACTGCTCTATGGTGCATTTTGGAAAGCAAAAAACTATTTCCGCAATTCATATAGTCAGACTGGGAAGAAAAGCCTGTAATGGAGAAGAACATGAGTGATAAGAACCACAGCTCATGTAGGGTTACTGGTAACATTCAGAGGGACAGAGCTTGGGGACAGCTGTAATGGAAAGCATTCCTGAGTAATAGGAAGCCTCAAGCATGTTTTAAATTATAAAAGGCTCTTGTGAAAGCGACCAGCAGGCACGAAGCTGCTAGAGGAGCGTATGTCTAAACATCCGTGCTTAAATTTTCCTTTTCAAATGAGAACAAGAAGCCATGTGCTGTGTATATCTGGGTGCAAGGCTTTTTTTCCTCCCCTGTTGTTTGCAGAACAGTTAACACATAATTGGTGCTAGAAAAGTAAGGGACTTGTGGTGAAGTCACACATTGCTGACCCCAGCACAGACTGCTAACCAGATAGTGTCCCGGCAGGCCACTGAATCACCATCTGAAGCTTCCCCTTTTGCCCTCATGCTATAGAACAAGGAGTGTTCCATGGTTCCAATGGTTTCCATCCGGTCTCTCCAATGGATGCTGGGTGGGAAAGCACATACCTCCATGCAGTGTATGATCTTGCAGGTTCCTGTGACAACAATAATCGGATTTAATAAATGCTGTGCTATTGTACTAGATTGAGGGTTACTGTAGATAAGTTTTCAAAGGGTGTTTCTGGAACTAGTAGTGGCTTGTGCCTGATGTCACCCCTGTAATGTGCAGCAGAGATGTGACTGGAAGGCCTGGGGGTATCATGGTAGCCTCTTTTAGAGAGAATGCTGGGATGAATTAGCCTGCAGTACTCTTTGTGACAGTCCTTGAGTATGTATAAACTGTGCTAGGATTAGTTTCTGACACATAAAATTACCCAGAAAACTGGCCATTCTCACTAACGCTGGACAGAGAGCTATTTTCCTAGGAAATTAGGATAGTAACCAGTCCACCCTCCTGCTTTCTCTTGCTTAGACAACTACAGTTACTTCCTCATAGCCCCTAGACAACAAAAATACTTCACAGGATGGCTTCACTACAAAAGTAAGTAGAGGCAGGTGTGCCTTGCAGCAACCACTGGCATGTGGGACCAGGTTTTTAGCCTAATACAGTGATCAACACTCTGACTTCTGTTTCTATTTACAAAGCTTAAAATAAAGCTCTGAAGTATCATAATTTGTGTGTTTGCAGCAACTCCTGGGACATGCATTTGTATATATGCAGGTATTCATACAGTCTTCCTATTAGAAAAGGCCCTCATGTGCTTCTGCCAAGTGCTCCAAGACAAGTGGCCAGGTTTTTACAACAGGTCAGCTTGCTCGATGCAAAGACCTTTCAAATATTTAGATGAAAATATTTCTATTGGAATTGCTGAGATCTTTGAACACCTGGTTTGAAGTGCCCAGACATGATCTGAGCTATCTTCAGTTTCCTACATATTGTTAAATGCCATGGGAGCATTTTCCTGCTACGTTGGCGTTGCTGATTCACAGAGAAATGGTGCGGACTCCTCTTGGTAGCCACTGCCATTTTATACTTCTTTAGAAAGTACTGGCATGCAGGTAATTTTTTTTTTTTTTTTTTCCATCCCTGAATTCAAACCAACTGACGTGAACCACCACAGCTCCCTGTTTCTGAGGGTGCATAGTGGTACCAATAAACAGGACAGAGTATATTAATTAGCCTGGAAAGCAGCAGGGGAAGAAATCCAGATGGACTAGTTAGCCTTCTCTACAGCCAAATAAGTATAAACAACATTCAGAGATAGGAGAGACAAATGCAATGCAGTTGTTTATGGTCAGGTTAAAAGCACAGGATAAATTCCAACTACTGCTGCAAACAGTTCAGCAGGAAGGGTGTTTCATTGCATAGTAAACCAAGGAATGTACATTTGTAAGAAAGGTATGCGCTACCCCTCACCTTGTCCAGGGCCTGAGGAGCCTTGAGGTATTTATGGCAACTATAAGGAAATGTACAAAACCTGTTTTCCCCAAAGTGGTCGTGTATTTTTATGAGTTTTAATATTTCACCAGCTCATATTTTCAAGTATTCTGAATGCTATTTATCACTGAACTGAAGACTCAAGGCTTCTTTTAGCACAGTGCAGTCCAGAGCTCTCCCTGCTGACAGGAAATATTGGTACTTGGTTATAAGCCACACCACATGGGGAACAAAGGAAACGACTGACCCCACCTACTGTCTCCCCAAACTCTGACATGGCCCCAGGGCACTTCCTCTGGAAAAAGAGGTATTGTAGCAGATGAGGAGTGTTTGTCACTCTCTCTGGCAGGCATAGGGATGAGATCTAAATCAGGTGGGGTAATAATGCTGGTCAGTGTGATAGGGCAGATGCAGGAGTGTGACCATCTCCCAGTGATGTTATGCAGCAGCAGTTTGGACACAGCAGCAAAACACCAGGGAGAGGATGGCCTCCGCCTCACCCTCATAAGGAGGTGAGTTGTAGGTTATCATTTGCATGTGAGAAAAAGGTAGCGCTAACCTCATAACTTCCTGTTTATAGTATTTGGAGTGAGTTTTGTTTAGCTGTGAATAGCACTGCAAGTGACGTTCTTTTTCATAAATTCCTTTAAGTATAATTTCTAATGGAGAAACCAAGCAGCTAGTAATTTATTTTTCATTTTCATTACGTGCTTATGCCATTGATGGTCGGAGGTGTCTGAAACTTGCACAAAGCCGAGACAATGGGTACTGTCAGTGACCATCCTCACGTGCATTTTAGCTTACACACCAGAAGGGCTGACCCACAGCTTTTCTCAGTGTAGTTCAGTATGTTTGCTCCTGGTTGTGTGATATGGTGGCTGGGCAGTCCTGCCCCACTTACCCCTTCTCTGATCCAGGCTGTTGCTCCATCTTGTTAGCAATGGATCTTGGGGCTGAAGTTGGCTGTGATGCATGTGCTGTGGCTGTACCATGCTGGTGTAATTGGTAGAGCTGATAGGACAAAACACTTTCTCTTGTTGCTAAAATGATGTGATTCTGAATGTGGCTGTGGCATATGGTCCCGTTGCTGTGTATTTTCGCATCCCTGTGTTATCTGTGAAGGATGGTGCTGGGGAATAGTTGGATTTGCTCAGTTGAGAATTTCTCTGCTAGAGGAGACTTTTTCGGTGATACGCAGTTGAGGTATCCAGCTCCTTTGCTTCTTCCTTGCCCAAGTTTAGCACGGAGGATAAGATCAGGTTATGCTGTGGCATGTGGCTGCTTATGAGCTATTTAGAGCCTGCAGATTTTGTCCCCAGATGTGAGGCAGTACTTGGCCAATTTAATCAACTGGTAGTCTGCCCAAATCCCTTCTTTTGGCAAGCAATTTATTAAGGAGCTAAATGATTACTCAGCAAAGCTAAATGGATTTTATTAACATCAGAATTTGCATTGGAAACAATGGAGAAGTACCAGCATGCATTTCAATTTTGTAGCAAGCTTTTTGGCTCTCGGATCAGAGTATTAGGGATCCACAAGTGTCAAAATTGTGTTCCTAAGAAAATGTGTTTCCATCTCAACTTTCATAGCTGAACTTGTTTCTGCATGGGAAGGCCTAAAAACTTTTCCAAATTAGGCAGGGACCTAACTGATCGTTTGGGCAGTTCCATCGAAATAATTAGGCAAGCTCAAAGTTGCTTGGGCTGTAGACTTTCCCAGAACAATCATCTCATCTATGCTAACAAAATGTTCTCGTAATTTGGGCAGACCCTTACTTAACCTGGTCAAAGGTCGATGGTAGAAACATAGGGAACTTAAGAGAGACTTCCTGGGAAATTTGGTGAAAAAACAAATGGCAGCCTGTCATGGTTTCAGCCCAGCTGGTAACAAAGCACCATGCAGCTGCTCACTCACTCCCCACTGCCTCCCCTGGCCACGTTGGGATGAGGAGAAAATACAAAGGCAGGCTCGTGGGTCGAGATAAGGACTGGGAGGGATCACTCCCCACTTATGGTCACGGGCAAAAGACAGGCTCAACTTGGGGAAGAAACAAAATCAATTTAATTTACTACAAATCACATCAAAACAAGGATATTAGGAAGGAAAACCAAACATCAGAACACTTTCCGCCCACCCCTCCCGCCTTCCCGGCTCAGCTCCATTCCTGGTTCTTTCTACCTCCTCCCCCCGGCAGCGCAGGGGAACAGGGGATGGGGGTTGAGTCAGCTCGCCACACATCGTCTCTGCCGCTCCTTTCCTCAGGGGGAAGATTCCTCACTCTTCCCCTGCTCCACCGTGGGGTCCCTCCCACGGGAGACAGTCCTTCACGAACTTCTCCAGCATGAGTCCTTCCCACGGGCTGCAGTTCCTCACAAACTTCCCAGGCGTGGGTTCTCTCCGTGGGCTGCTCTCCAGTCACACACTGCTGCAGCGCAGGCTTTCCCACGGAGTCACGGCCATCTTCGGGAGCCTCCACTCCACCGTTCACCCCCATGGGCTGCAGAGGGACAGCCTGCCATCTCACCACGGGCTGCAGGGCCATCAGCCTCCTCAGATACTCCTCCTTCCCCTCCCTCTTCACTGACCCCGGTATCTGCAGAGGGGTTCCTCTCACATTCCAATCCCACTACTCACTGTAGGTTCCCCTTCTTAAATCTGTTCTCCCAGAGGCGCTACCACTGTCACTGATGGGGTCAGCCTGGGCCAGAGGCAGGCCCGACTTGGAGCTGGGGGAGCTTCCAGCAGCTTCTCACAGGAGCCACCTCTGCAGCCCCCTCCCCCACTACCAAAAAAAACCCCAAAAACGCACCACACAAACCCATAACACAGCCTTTTAAAGAAATTATAGAATTCTTTAAGCATTATTGGTGCATTTAAAATGAAACCAGCAGGTGTTCCATGTTCTTTGATAGCCATGATCTGTACCATCACCATAGAGTGGTCTTTTGGAACTATTTATTACATCACTATGTTGACTTCTTGTGATAGTGTTTGAAAAACTCTTTGCCACTTCTCGTCTGGTTTAGAGTGTGATGAAAATCTTGATCATGTCTCCCTCCCAGACAGAGGTATCGCTTGGGAAGCACTGTATAAACAAGGGGATTCAATGTCTGGTTCAGAGATCAGAAGTAAACAGGAGAGCCAGCAGAGGTCAAGGTCTCCAAGCACCCAGACTGTTGCCTCTCTGGCAGACCAAACTTCCTCTCAGTCTGCTTTCAGCATTGACTTAAACAACAACAATTGTCATCATTGGTCCCTTCCCTCATATGGCTAGGCTTTTAAATACTGCATTGCCATTGTATGATTCCCCAGGGTTTCCTCCATGCTATTGAATTCTCTTTTCCGTTACAAAGTCAGGACTAGATTGAGTGTTTACTTTCAGAAATCCAATCCCAGAGGAAACAATTATGGTTTTCCTCTTCTTGGCCATCTGTCTTGCTGATAATTTGTTGTGCTGCAGACATGATTTATTTTTAGTTAATTCTGAGCTGTAGCATGTGGCTCTGTTGCCGTAATGCTGTTGTGTGCCTGTTTCATGATCATTTACCAAGATGTTTCCACTTAGTCATGTTCCTTACAGTCTGAAGAAGCTTGCCTCCCATTCCTCTTCTGTCACACTTGGGATATACAGAAAGTCTCAGGTTTCTCACTGAGGGTGGAAATTGCAGTCTTTCGCTGAGTCTGAAATGATTTTTTTTTTTTTTTGTCCAACATATTTAATCTCAGACTGCTTGAAATTCTTAAGGTACTGTTTACATAAATTAAAAGATTAAAAAAAACATCAAACCAATAAACAATAGATCTCAAAGTATTTCAGAATACTGGACTAGAACAGTTCAGTTGGAAGGGACCTACAATGATCACCTAGTCCAACTGCCTGACCACTTCAGGGCTGACCAAAAGTTAGAGCATGTTATTAAGGGCACTGTCTAAATGCCTCTGTCTAAGAAGGCTTGGGGCATCAACCACCTCTATAGGAAGCCTCTTCCAGTGTTTGACCACCCTCTTGGTAAAGAAATGCTTCCTAATGTACAGTCTAAACCTCCCCTGGCAGAGCTTTGAACCATTCCCAGGCATCCCATCACTGGATCCCAGGGAGAAGAGGTCAACACCTCCCTCTGCACTTCCCCTCCTCAGGAAGCTGTAGAGAGCAATGAGGTTGCCCCTCATCCTCCTTTTCTCCAAACTAGACAAACCCAGAGTCCTCAGCCACTCCTCATGGGACATGCTTTCCAGTCCTTCCACCAGCTTTGTTGCCCTCCTCTGGACACATTCAAGTACCTTGAAAATTGTTAGGTAACTATTCTGTTCATGAGGGCAAATTTTGTGGCTCAAGTAAAACAATCACAACCTTCCACTCATACTGGATTGCTTAAAAACTTGTTTGGCATTTCTAAATAATCTCACTCACTTCTAGGAAGATCAGCATTGTGGCTCTATTAAACTTCAAATTAGTGTTATTTTGCCAATACACCACTCTAAAAGTTGACGAATAACAGCTTCAGAGTGGTGTCCCAAGTAGCCACTGGTGGTCAAGCAAGATCACACCTACCTGTACAATTAAGCCTCAGATCACAGATATCCTTGTCATGTAACAACTCTATTGGTTTTCTAGATCTGAGTGAGCTGGTCCTGGGATAAGATGTGCCTGTGCCTCTCAGTTCCTCAAAGAGTGCTCCAAATAGTAGGCTGTAATGGAAAAAAGGGTCAAGGATGTCAGCTTTTACACCTGCAGGCACATGAAGGGATAGAGTGGTGTTCACAGCTGCCTCTGGGGGTGGTGCAAGAAATTAAGCCCTGCAAGGGGTCTGCACGGTCTGGATACCCGTTCTGTTGGAGTCAGTTCTGGCTGTGCACAGCAACGCTACT
Organism: Pandion haliaetus; assembly: GCA_013401275.1. NCBI lineage: Eukaryota > Metazoa > Chordata > Aves > Accipitriformes > Pandionidae > Pandion > Pandion haliaetus. The sequence continues at coordinate 25,343 of VYZV01014273.1, read as the reverse complement.
TGTCAGTGCCTGACAACACAAGGATGTGTTTTGGATACAGTGATGCCTTGCATGGGCATGTTACCTTTGGTACAGCCAAGTGAGAAGGACTCCCTTCCTGGGCAAGGGAGCTTCCTGAGAAAGGGATATGCTGACCCTAGGAGAACATTGTGCTAATGTGAATTTACTGCTGGGTGTAGATAGGAAAGAGTCTTCAGGTGTCTTGGCCTAATGCTGCATTGCATCATATAGACATGCCCCTGAGATCAGAGAAATGCTACTGGGGTTTTGTGCAAGTTTGGCTGAATCCTGCATATGTCCTGATTTTAAGAGTTTTTTTTTGTTGTTGTAGGTTTTTATTTAAAAAAACAAAACAAAACAAAACAAACCCAACAAAAGTGGCTCTCAACATCTACAGTGTCCAGTATATAATTCACTAAGTGAAGATTTAAGATAAGAGCTCCCACTCATTAAGTTGAGTTTCTGAGATTTCCTGAATGGTGACTACCAAACTGCAGAATGAAACCCCACAAATTGAAAGGGACCAAAATTAAAAACAAGCACCATGTAAGAAGCCAACAAAAGAAAAAAAAAAAAATCAAATGTAGTAGCAACACAGAAGATGCACTACATATTTAGTTTAGAAAGAAAAATTTAAAGAAAAAGGAAAAAAAATTATCAGAGAATGGGTGTCCACTAAGGTGCTACTTCTTTTTATGTGAAACACTGGAAAGAGGAAACTTTTTATTGTTAATGCATGCCTTAGTGAGACAGGATATCACTCATTGAAAACTGGGAAAGCAGTGTCAGAGTGGCGACAGGAAACATAACATTGGCAAATTTCTTTCAAGTTCCACTGGTCTTGGGGTGGATTACTTTTAAAAATCTGGAGCCATTGAAGGACAATAGGCATTTATATGTCAGCCAAGCAGCAGTTCTCATACCCTTATGCAGAGAACTTTCCCCTTGTTGCCTTCAGGGATGCAGGTTCCCATAGCAAAGAAGGAAAAGTACTAGCAGGACCTGACGAACAGATTCACTCTTTTAAATCACTGATTCAGAAAGGGAAGGCTGAGTCGTCATTCTGAAAATAGAAATATTGACAGGTATCTTGGCAATGCTATAAAGGAGAATTTTCAAATTCCCCTGGCTTTTGAGCTTGCTAAAGAATGATAACTTGGGTGACTAGAAACTCTTGTTTTCTTTTCCTCCCAGTCTTGCACTTAGTGATCACCCTACTGGGCATTTTCTGGGCCATATGTGAAATAAAGGGTCTGACCCTGAGCTTACTGTTAGTGGTCTAAAACAAGAAAGAATACTGAAGCCAATATTGCACTAGGCAGTCATTTAAAATGTGTGTGGAAAAGACGAGTAAGATTATCTTTTGGGGATCTGCTGAAAAAATTGCTCAATTTGTTCCAATCAATAAATTATGGTGCTATTTTGAGTAATGGAAAGGAAATTCTAATGCCTTTGCTTCCATGGATTCTCAGCAAAATACATAGGAAACCATTGAAAATAACTTTTCTACCTATTTCTAAATGGCACAAGATAGGAAAGTTTCAAAGTTGTGTTATAGACCTTCAACATTTAAGAGGACTTCTTGAAAGGATTTCAAAGCCAAAAGACACTTTGATTATTTAACTTGATCTTGTATATAAGTAGACCACAAATTTCCAAACAGTGCTTTCTCAACACTTACATTTTATGAATCCTTTCCATAGCTGAGTTCCATTTATTGAGGAAGAGTATTTTTTCAAAGCTACATGTAATTGAAAAACATATCTAGGAGAAGAAATGGGCTATATTTTTTTTTCAATATGTATTTTAAGTTTGTGATTCATCTCTACATAACTAACATGACTGTATCCTATGTGACTTGGGATAAAGCAAGCAGTAAGGGGGGAGCAGGGAGTGCCTTCTGTGAATTCCTCATATACCGATGAACAGATGGGATATAAATAATTTTGGTTTTATAAGCTACAAAGAAAAAGACTCATGATTCACTGTAACTATGATATGATATAACAATTAGTTCATAGTCAATAAAGTACCATTCCAGTGGAGAGCTCTAATGCTGTCTCAAGGTTATAATATTATATTAAACAGTATTTGTTATTGATGGAAAAGAGGGGAAATACTTTGGTTATGATTATATCAAAGCTACTGGTCTCCCAACCAAGATGGAAAAAATATCAGTTTAGATTTTAAATTGTGCAATCTTAGATGGTTTTCATCAGGAATAATACTTCAGTCTCGTGTCTCAACTTTGCAGCTGTCCAGGGAAACCTATGTACTTTTCCGATGTCAAATAATCTGAAGAATGGAATGGAAGGCACTTGTTGTGTGTATGTTGACATAATTTAAGGAAAAGAGGAGAGAAAAGGAAGCAAATCACTACAGAATAAAAATAATTCTTAGGTGTTGTAATGTGTTGAAATAACTTTGTAGGTCAAGGAAAAAAGGGAACATGAAGATCCTCATATCTGGACACTTAAACTATAGAGGCTTAGAGGCTGTTTTTCCACGCAAACAGATAAGACTTTTGCCTCTGATTTCCTAGGGAAGAAGAACAGTTCTTGATATATATCAGTGCCTCAAATCCAAGCTAAATGCTGTTTCTAAGACTTAAAGGACCTGAAGTGATGCGGGCACTGCAAGGTTTACATAGAATGGCATTTTGTAAATGGCAATCTAACAAGTCAGAAGTATTACTTCAGTTCTCGTTACAACAAGATTTTTTGAACAGCTTCCTTTCAGAAATCTCCTTCACTTCCTCGAAATTCCACTCAAAGAAACCATGATGCCATCCTCTGACAGCCTCACAGATTGCTATAAACCAATTAAATCAAAGAAAACCTATGGTTTATGGAACAGACAGTAAAATCTGTTACTCCAAAACCATATTGTCTCGAATCTGATTATCAGAAAGGTTTCCAACCTGAAAAGGTAACATGCCAACAGTTATAAACAATATAGTTTGCTGGAAAAAAATGTAAGGCTATATATCCTAACAGTGACAGAAATCAAACCAATTCTGTAGTTGTACTGATTGTTAATGAATTTCAAGTGTATAAATCAATCAATAGATAAAACTTGGGCTTCCAAATGACTTAGGAACAGTTCCATAAAAAGGTTAAGCTTCTGAATTCTGTCATCAGAGTTTCTCTCTTAAAAACACACACATAAACAAAAAAAAAAAAACCCAGACCCTCTTAAACTTCTCTTGGAAGCTAACCTGGGAAGTACCCAAGCATCTGTGGCTTCTTAAGGTCTGCTTTGGGACATTACCCACAGGATAGCTCTTCTGATGGTAACAAGCAGGCAGCCCATGCTCTATGAACCACAAATTTTATCTATGAGGTTCAGTGCACTACTAGAACTAATTAATGATGAAATACTAAGATATTCTTTCTCCTTCCTACTCCTCCCCCACAATTTCCAGCGTTCATTGGTCAGAGCACTTACCTAAAGGTGGAGGAAAGCAGCTCAGGTTCCTCTTCTGCATGCAGGGAGGTGAATTCACATTTCTGAGGTGAAAGCTGCATTGACTGAGCTGTAGAATACTATTTGCCATACTCCCATTTTAGTGTTCAGGCACTAAATAAAAGGTTGACTGGATGAGAAAGAGTGAATACAAGTGTCTTAGCAGTTAGGACACTCAAGTTGAGTCTTACACTGCTCCTCCAATCACCAAATACGTATCTTAAGAAGGGTAAGACAAAAAGCACCAATATGCAGCTTTGCAGCCATAGTTTATTAACACTCTGATTTTTTCAAGTTTCCCAGTAAATGCTATGCAGATTTCCAACTGATGAATATGCATCTGAAGTAATGCAAAGGTTTTCATGGCTTCTCCTAGACAATTTTTCCTATAGTACTAAGTGGAGTGCACATTAACTTTTAAATACCTTCCCTGAGTTGAAGTGAGCTTCAAAGCCAGAAGTACGCAGAAAGGGTGAGACTTCTTTTTGCATGAAAAAAAATTAACTTCCAATATCTAGAGCCAAGTGATTATGTTTTTTCAAGTTGCTCAGGAGAGGAGGAACTTCAAAAAGATACTGTAGCAATCAGTAAGACTGGGTATGGTATGTAGAACTTCAGCTGACTCATCTTGGCACCAAGTTTCAAGACCTGATGCAGAAATTACTACATTTTTCATTTAACCTGAGCTGTTGACCACATGGGCCCTATCATTAGCTGATTGTCGGGATCTGTGCTATCAAAACTCTCACCTGCAAAAACTTCCAGGTGATAAAAGTAATAATCAGTCCTTAGGTTGCATCACTGGTCAGCCTTGAGTGCTTCTGCTGTTTTGGGTGGAGGGGATAAATTCCTGACCAAGTAGTCAAGCAAGACTAGGGCATATACCAGACTCCTCCTAAACAAGCAATGCCCTGGCAGGCAAGCTAAAAAGTAACTTGATGTGCTCTAGTGAGGTCCCCAGTCTGGACAGGTGAGGACCGGGACTCTTCTGGTGTAACATGTTTCTCAACCCAGCACAGTTTACACATCTCTGCCAGGCAATGGAAACAAGGCTCGTCCAGAAGGGCTTTCAGGTGTGACTTGGACAGGGATACTTATACAGAGAAATGGTAGACTGAAGTTTATGAATTCCTGTGCTTGAACTGAAAATAAAGGCAAACACAAGGGAGGGAGAAGGATTTTGAATACAATTTGTGTGCTCTTCACAGCAAAGTGGAGACTTGAGATATCAATTCTGGCAGCTTTCTAGTGGAATCTTAACAATGGCGTAAGCCAAATGCATTAGGAATAAATTAATGTGATTATAGGTATGCTAAATAAAGTGGTAGAAGACAAATGCCTGCACTGACAAGATACTAAGCTGGTTATAAAAATAAAAGTCCTATCTTGCAGTGTTTGGTGTCGTGAAAAACTTGCAACTTTACATGGGAGGTGCATGAGGAATGCAAAGTGAAGTCCATTGACTATGTCCACAGGGTAAGTAACAGGTCATGCGAAAGTCACTGTTGCCATTGAAGTGCCAGTCACAGAATTTCTCCTAGAGACTCAGCAGAGCTGCCTCTTCAGCAGGCTACAAAAAGCACAATCTGTCCTTCAAGAGGTCAGTAAGTATAAAGCCTGCAGGCAAAATTTGCCTTTCTTGCACTCTGGAACTGTTGAGGTGGGTTTTTTGTTTTGCTTTGTTTTCTTAAATCTCACTATTGTGCTACAATTTTGTCTGTGGGATGTGCATGGAATAGGCAAGTGACACCTGCAGTGCAGGAAAAAAAACCAACCCCTAACATCAGGTTTTATTTCCAGTTGTGGAATGGTCCTGCACTCCGGTTCTGCTAATCTAATGTGGTGGCATTTTCCCTGGCTTGTATTACACCATACGAGGAAATAGTCAAGTGGTTTAAGAGAGATATCCTCAGTTCTATGCCAAATTTGTTCTGTTGGTTTTGTTTGTTTGTTTTTTTTTTAAATATAAAACAGTGCTTCACCACTTGATTTAACATTTATTCTTTTCCCATGATTCTTTCCTGTTAAAATGGATGTGTTACAATAGAAGCCTCTTACCGTGCAGGTTTGAAGGCACTTTGTATTTCCACGTAGTGAGTGATAGGGTTTATCTGCACAGAGATGATGGGGTAACCTACAAGCAGTAGTTACTCTGCAGCAATTTCCCAGGTCAGCTGTGTGTGCTCCACTTTGAAGGGATGTAGCCCATGCTCTGTCCTGGCAAGCCCTTCCTGTGTGGAAGCCGGCTCAGTGCCCTCGATCCCAGCCCCATGGTGCACACAAACCCATGGAAAGCACAGGAGTTTCTCATCAGAGTAGCCCTGCTGTGGTTTTCTTTAGCACTCATGATGGCTTCCTACGCTGTTCAAATAGTCAGTTGGTTTGAAGAAGAGCTTTTTAGAACCCTAAGTCATTTGTTCTTGACATGGCTGCTTTCTGAGACAGCTCTTCCCCGCTTAGTATGAATTAATGCATAGTAAGTACCTAAGTACTGAACGAAGCAGGGGATTGTTGTTGAGCTATGAAGTAAGGGTGGCTCTCATCTAACTTAAATCAGCATCACTCGGGAAAGCATTCTTAACCCCAGCACTTGAATATGTTAAAACATATCTGATTAACTGGTTTTATCACAAAAGAGATACTAGATTATAAAAAAAAAATCAGTTTGACAATTTTGACACAGTATGCTGTTCACTTATAGATATATTTAAAAGTTTCTTCAGTGACAAGATTATATTGCAAGTTTTAGAATATGAGTCCAAAGCTGTTTATAATTATGCTGTTGCATTGTACTCTACTAAAAGTGCTCTGATTTTTTGTCATATCATAGATCTCTTAACATCTTATAGGTAAAATTGAAGCTAACCACAACTATTCTGGAACAGGACAAAATACTATGGGTTTTATATTTGCTTGTTTGTTTTTTCACGTTTAGAATATTTTTCCAAAATTGCCTGAAAAATAGGAATTCCTGATTGCAACTGGAAGATGGAAAAATTAAGGGTTCATCTAGAGTATCCTACAATCAGAAGTGAGGCAACTGGGACAATGACTTAAAGAATTAGGTCCTACATAGCCTTGAACTACGAAGGAAACAAGAAGGTAAGAAAAATTCTTACAAGGTCAAAGTTTGAGTTTGACTGTAGGAGACTCCAGTCAAGATCGACTTCAGAAGATAGGACCCACCGGAAACAAATCAGTAAATAGCAGAAATTGCTAGGGAAGGTTGCACAGGGGATAGAAACCAGTTTGGCTAAAAGAAACTGGTGTGGTCATATAAACTATTAAAAAACCCAAAAGCATGATGCTTTCAAAGGAATTAATGGGTATTTTGATTTACTAGAAGGTGAAGGAAAAAACTACTTTATAAGTACTTTCTTTACATCAGCTGTTATCACAGAGGACTTTGAGGAACATTTACTCAAAGTCTTTTCAAGTAATAAATATTGTCAGAGATCAAAAGAATTTGGGTATCAGCACAGAGTAAGAAATGAAAGCATAGAAAGATTTAAAAAAAAAAGAAGGGAGCCCAGGTGCTTGGAAGAAGAGCTGAGCTGCTGAGAAAATAAAATTCTCTGTTTAAAATTGGTTGCTACCCTGGAGGCCCAGGGAGTAATGAATCCCTTTACCAACCCTTTAAGGACTCACTAGGGAGATTCACAGACGAGTAAACTTTGTTTCTGTACCCAACTAACATCTGCAGGCAAAAAACCTTTGTAATTCAAAACAGAATTTACAAGAAAAAAATCTTCATAAAAGGAGCATTCTTCTTGCCTCTAATGGACAAGGGTTATCTGATTATATAAACAAAAATGGGAGTCAGTTGATCTCATGTATTCAGAATTATAAGGTGCATGTTTATAAACTGTAATGCAAACTTTGTGGGTGATTTGCTTAGCTCAAAATAAAGCCTTTATAAGAAACAGCATTAATTAGCTCAAAATAAAACCTTTACAGGGAACAGCATTAACTGACTCCTGCTGGCAGATGCAGGAGGAGGACAGGCGAGCTGGATTGCCTCGCGTTGGTGTGATCCCCATGGTCGGGGCTGAGTTGCAGTACCAGTACCTGCACCACACTTGAGCTGGCGATTTCATAGCATGGTGTTCTCAGCCCGCTGCCTTTCAGAAACACTGCAGCATCTCATAAGAATTCAAAGCAAAAGGCAAGTTCCTGTTTGATTCCAATGCATCTGTTATCACAGCAGGCAATGAAATAGATAGCAGGCTGTTTATAGAGGTACATTCATCAACCCCCATATAAGATGTGTGCATGCTGCAGTTAATGCAGTGAAGTCACTCAGTCATTCTAAAATATTTGAATTAATTATTCTTTATCCTAAAGAAAACTGTAACGTAGCATTAGGCAAAGCAAAATATGTCAGTTGAAATGCTATAGTGGACAGGCTTTCTTGGGCTAAAAGGCTGATGTTTTGTTAGTCTCCCTATAAAGCAATTTACATTAGCAGACATAAGCATCCATGCAGAAAATGCTGTGCAAGAAAATAGTGTCAACAGTTTCAGCTGGTTTTATGACTCTGAACACACATAGCTAAATCTTTAAATGACTTTATATTCCTTCTCCTTGACTGTTCAACAGAATATTCTCTTCCATTTCTAAATTATTCTCATTTCTAATTATTGTACAGAATTTAGAAACGAACAGAATTGCGATCTGTATGATTCCGTAGCTGCAATGGAAAAGTGAATTATAATTAGATATTGCTGTAGCGTAGCCATTGCACTGCCTTATATTCTGATGGGTAACCTCTGGAATATGTTATGTTGCTAGATTGATAAAGACTGGGACTAGAAGAAAACATGTATATAATTTTGAATTTTATTTTTAATGAATTTTTGTCAGACTTGCTATCAGGATTGGCCTATCCATCTTTGTGGTGTTCTGAGTTTGCTTCATTCAAAGGTTAAGTCAAATTTCTATTTAAAATTGTGCATGAGACCTCACTTAGCTCGTCCTTTTGTCATTCCTTCAGTAGATCTGAATGCACTCGCCTCACTGGATCCCTTCTGGAGAATCATAAGGCATGTGATAATCTACATGCTGTATTGCAGTAGGAAGGCCAAATGTCTTCCTTTCTTCCTCTCGCCTCTATTTGCCTTTATGAAACTTCCTGAACATCCTACAGTGAGGTTTGATGCCCCCCGTCAAGTCCCCAAAAGCCCTTGGAATGGCTGCCCTTGGACAGGAGTTTGGGGCCACAGTCACAAAAACACCTACACTGCACCGTGGGACAGGATAGTCGTCCTAAACTGAGGAGAGAACTGGGAGACAGCAATGACACAAGGGTTCATGGTGTAAGGGCTTCTGAGCTGACACTTGAAGTTGGGACATCTTTTTTTGGCTCCAAGATGTGTTTAGCTACTTCTTGGACTTCGAGAGCAGGTGAATCCATTTCTGTAGAAATAGCCACAATGTTTTGTTTGTGCCGTATATGCAATAGAGATGGTTTTCCAAGGCTGACAATGCAGATTTGTAAATTGCAACAAATTATTAGTGACAGTGTTTCACTGGAGGTAATAATTAAATAACAGCATTTACAAACTTCTAAATACTCTCAGGTAAACTGAGAATAAAATAAAAAAATCACATGCTGCCATCAGTTTGAAGAACTTTATCCAAAAACACAACTTCCATCTGATATTAACAAAACTTGTCATTTTCACCATAGTAAATGAATGAACCAGTACCAAGTACACAAGTAGTGAAAGCAGTCAATAACTGGAAAAGAATGTAACAGGAGCTTAAAAGAACACATTTCTGTTAAACTCGCTCTTTACAATAAACTTAGAGAAAACAGAGGGCATTTTTAAAGTAGTTTTTCTCTTTACAGATAGAGATCCACATTTCAAAAACAATCATTACAAGAGTAAAGTTTTTTCTTTAAACCAACCCATATATAACAAAAACAATACAGAGAAGCCCTGCAAATCTGTTAGTGTACAAAACAGGGTAGCAGAGAGAAAGCACAAGAGAATTAAATTGTCAAGGATTGTTAACCAAAATAACAGTGCGTACTAAAAGGCTCTTGTAAAGCTGTTTTACATGAGCTGAAGGATGTAATTTCCATGTGATTGTGATTTTGCATGAAGTACAGATGCTTTCAGAACTGTCGCTATTTAGCTTATTTTTGAAAGAAAACAACAATTAGGCAATATCTGAGATAACTCAAACCCAAATGTTATAGGCTACCTCACAAAGCCAGCTACTGGATTTATTTACATTAGTTTAAAATGTCACTGAGCCTTTGTGCTCTACTCCTTCCAAATTTTGTAACTTCAGAACTGAAAGAGGTCTTAGAGAAAGAATAAACATTTCTCAGGTTAGGTGCTCAGACAATAGAAAAAATAGTGCAACTGTTTGCTACATTATATACCCTTCCAGCATATCTATCAAAATATTCAGACTAGGTTATTATTAACTTCTCATTTAAAAAAATACAGCGTTCTGCATTCTTTCTTTCGACTAGGAAATTACAGACGTCTTTAGATATATTCAAAATAAAACCCCAGCAACCCAGAGCTAGTCCTGCAAGTGGATCCACTGAAGCAGATGTCAGAAGTGTAGAAGTGTTATTAATCCAGCTGACTCCAGGTGGAGGCAAAGGTCCCTCTGGATAGAGCAGCTTGCAGGCTCAGGAACGTGGATCCTCCTTATGAAGGCAGTAACTGAAAAGAGTTTTAGGCCTACAGATCTGTAAACAGTTTAATCTTATTCGCTCATTAGTGGGACTGAACTCCACAGGAAATGCGACATCACCTTAGCAACTGCAGCTCAAGAAGCTCCCAAAACAATACCAGAACAAGCAGGGATTTGTGAAGGAGGCTGTTTGGCGATCTTGGTTCTGGCCAAGGAATACACCTCCTTTTGGTCACAAGATGACTTAGATAATACGCAATCATCTGGCTATCGCAGCTCAGCCATGCATCTGAGAACTACGGGTGTGACTAGATTTGAAATACCCATGGCATGGCACAGTGTGGTTGTTTTCCTTCACTGAATTAGGCTAGTGGTTAATGGCCTTGACCCTATAATAAATCACATGGAGCTTCTTCAAGGGACTTTCACATGGCACTTCCCCTCCCCATGTCCTACCCCAAGTGCATTACCACTGATTCTGATTTGCTCAGAATAACAAAGGACTTAGTTTGGGTTGAGGAAAGCTCAGTAAATGCTGACTGCAGAACAGTGCAGTATATTTATAAAAATCTGCATTTCTAAAAGGAGCTTTGGGTTGCATGGCTACTGACAATACAGTTACCAAGCTTCATGGCCACATCTTACTATTCTGCTTGGGGGAAACACTTTGCAGTTTGCTAAGGCAGATAATGATTAAGATCTTCCTACATGAAGAGACCTTATATCACTGATCTTTGCACTTATTGCGGTAAGTCCTTACATATCACTGACCTTACTGTAAGTGAAGGTCAGTCAAGGAGGTGGTTAAGAAGGGCTGAAGAACAAAATTGCTGACTTCCAAATGCTTGCATGCTCCAATACCAGGGAATGAAAAGAATACAGAGAAGACAAGGGGAGAAATAAAATGAAGGCATAGAGACACGTGGTGGTGACAAGGTGTTTAAAGGGATGGATGCAAGTTCCCATCAGAGTACTTTGGGGAGGGATGAGGAACGATGCAGCCTAAAGGATCAGGTAGTGACTTTTGAGACATTCTTGAGAAGTGACTTGGCTCTGTTCTCAGCCTTTTTAAAGTCTGGGTAATAGTAAGATCCCCTTTGAGACCTACTGGCAAAAAGCTGTAGATTACAATGAGGTGATGCTACTGTACAGATGATACTTGACTCATTAACATTCCATCCTTAAGAAACCTAGGTGTTTTTTGCTTTACAGGGAGACTAAAAAGAGTTTTGGAAGGTAAATCTTGCATGTATTTGACCAACATAGGAAACTTTGAGTATTTTCTACAACTGAAAAATATCTTCACTAGCAGCCTGCATAGAAAAGATAGAATGGTGGCACAAAGTTCCCAAGGCTCCCCGAAAAGATGGAGACACCATTTGTGCTCATATGAAAGGGCATGTGCCTTTGTACCAACGGATCAAGTCTGCCTGTGACACTCAGGCAAACCTGCCTTCAGAGGCACGTCATTAAGGTGATTAGATATGTGACAGGTTTGTGTTATCAGGGCTGTTTTCCAGTTTCTGGCTGTGTCGCTATAATTCCCAAAACAGTTTACTGCAAAGGTAGGTCTGGTCATGTTGTCTCAGTGTAAATACTCTGGTACAGGCCAGAATGAGATAAAATTGCCATGCATTTTGTTCTGCAAAGGCACATATTCCCCTGGAGTCTCCTGGGTAGACAATTGGACACTTTCCTCCTTCTTTGTGCCTGAAGGGCCAAAAACTAAAATGGCACACGGTTGGTCCCTAGCCGTTAGGAGTTCCCTACATGTCCAGAGAATAGCACAGTGATGACTTCATTTTCACTGGCTTGAGTTGGAAAGACAAGTGAAAACACAAACAGGGGTTGTATGAGAAAACACGAAAAGTTAGTGTCAGATCAAGGGTAGTAGGAGACTTTAAGGCCTCAGGATGCTTTGATTTAGGATGTCCCCAGGTCAGGGGCGAAGGGCTAACTGCATGCTAAATCATCCTTATCTTTACCTTATGGGTGGCAGACCAATGTAACAATAACAATATACCTAGCAGAATATTGATCTCTAGCTCTTATTCTGTGAATGGAATAAATGCACTTGTTTCCCTGAGGATTAGCAAGCTGTTAGATGAGGAGGGACATGCTGTACCTGATGGTTAGTTCTCTAAAACTCAGCTCAGGCTGTGTGTCCAGGAAGCCAGCAGGGCTCAGAGGGGCAGAGCAGGAGTTAATGAAGCGCTCAGCTCTGTCTGTCAGAACCCTGATGTCTGACATTATCAGCAGGGACCTCACTGCCCTTTTCCTTTCTGCGCATTAACCAGCTGAAATCCAATTCTCCAGAGCGCTGAATGCTCTGAAAGAATGGAAGCATTTTGATCTGGGATTCTGATTTTTGGCCTATTTCTCTCAATAATGGAAATCATCCTTAAAAAGAATAATTTTCCAGATTCTGCTCTGTGATTAGCCACAGAAAACCCAGTAAAATTACATCACATAAATGGACAGAGCTATGTGAAATTAATAACTCTCAGCAGCCTGCAGAGAAATGTGAAGAGGATATTAACAACTGGAATTGTTTCGAGTATAGCAAAATGGAAGCTTCTAATAATAGACAAAATACATAACAACCTATAGACTAAGGACTCCTGTTTTCTTTTGGTCCCAGACACAAAGGCACTTTGTCCCTTTATCTTCAAATGAATGTACAGGATAAAACTCTAATGGCTGGCTGCTCCTCTTCACTCTTGATCTGGGACTTGTTATTACAGGCTGCTCAGCAGTTTGGTGGGATGCTGACCGCCCTTAAGTCCCATTGCAAACAAGGATTTTTGGAGATGGGATCTCATTACTTTTGAGGTATCTATCAGCTCACTTGCCCACTCAAATGGCTAAATATGTTATTTGTAGCAGATGAGTCTCTGCTACCGTTGTTGCATCAGTGTCAAAATCTGTTGTTCAGTTTTGCAAGTGTGTGCTGACACAGAAATATATCCTCCTCCCTCATTTTATTTTAGGAGGATGTTAGTGCTGTGGACAAGCACAGACTTCTAGCCCTGCAGATAAAAATGTAACAGGAGTAGCTGTGTGGGGTATCCCTACCCCGTTCTCCTATCTAACACGCCTTTGCACCAACCTCCATAACTGTTCAGCCTTTAGTCTCTGCTGTGGTGGCTGCACAGTTGCTGTGTCAAGCTGCTGGCTGCTTAGAGCAAAACAAATCTTAAAAGACAATTCAATTATTTGATATGTTGCTATTGATCCCTAGAGGCCATGGCTAGAAGAGACACATTAGGGCATCCAGTTTATCTACCTGCTTCCCATGGCTCATCAATAACTTTGCAGAGCACGTACAGTATTGCTTCTTGTGTTTGTACAATAAAGTTTACAACATAGCTAGGGGTCTAACACTGCATATAGAAAGTGTTTTGCTTTGTCTACTACAGAGCAAACTCCAGTCAGGACCTTGTAACTTATCTGTGCTACATGCTTTTATTTAAAACACAGATCTTCTATAAGTGGAATCCTGCTCTCATGCTGATACACGAAGTGCTCAGCAAAGCACAGAGCCCTCTTCTGCTTTCACAGCAGAGCTTCAGAGAATGGCTCTGGGGAATGTGTTTGGACTTTCTTGTCACCCCTCAGTGAGTGACAGCAGTTATCCAACTGCATGGCTCCAAGGAAAGGAGAAGCTACAGTGCTTCAAGTTAACCTCCGCTGGCAGTTCAGGTTCTAACTTATACTCACATAAAGAAGCGGTAACATATTTCACAGGACCATACCCATGAAACATCCACCATTCATCCATTTCTCCACTCCCCTCTGTGGCTTCTCTGAACTTTATGATGGACAAGTCCCCTTTTTCAATGGTTGAATTTAAACCTTCCCTAACCTCGCAGAAGATGGAAGTGGTTGTAGCGGATGAAGCCAGAACACAACCTCCAGAAACATACTGTGCATGTTATCACTATCAAAGTAGATCAGAGTTTGAACCAGCTCTGCCCACTGTGATTTACAGATCTTTAATATACCTGACAATATTCTGTACAGACTCTTGCACGCAGTATCCTTGCACCTGCATTCTAAAACTACTTTTTCTCAATAGAAAAGCTGCACAGTTAGTGTACATAGTGTACAGTTTAACTATGAGACAGGAAATGCCTGCACTTGCTGCCTGCACCCAGTCTGCCATGTCACCCTGTCAAGCCAATTAGTTTAATTAAAGTTTTGTCTGGCCCTTCTTGACAACTCAGCCTCTAACAATGAAAATATGTATGGCGATGATCTGGATGAGGGAGGCAGAACTCATTGTTCTCCAACACTTCTGCTATTACTACCAATTTGACATGAAAGTAGGGAACTTTCTTTGGGAAAAGCAACACAAAAGCATCACTGTTTCATTAGTAGAGTGGTGGTTCTTCGCTGTTCCTGCTCCAAAGCTCTTTATGGGTGAAGAATTTAGTCCAGTGCTTTGGGAGAGAGATGCAAACATTGCTAATTGCACTAAGATTAATATTCTAGGAAATTTAAACAAAGCACTCCACTGGCAAACTCATTAAGCAGTAGAATAATCCCATTGCGCAAGTACCATAGTGTCAAACTGGTTTTAATCATGGTGGAAACGTTTTGCTCTTCATGCAAAAACAGGGCTTGCAAGATCTGGCCTAACTAGAAAGCCTACAGAAACACTGAAGAAAAGTCCATGAATACTTGATACAGTTATAAAGGCAAGAGAATATCAGAAAATGGTTGGGGACAGTACATTACATTAAGCAGTATTTCCACAGGTCCTACATGTTTGTACACCAGACCTTGTTCTGCTCAGTTCTGCACTGGAAACTTCTCTGCAGCCTTCCAACCTCACTTAACAGCTTGCTTTGTGCTCAGCAAGAATAAGGAGGAGTGTAAGAACACAAAAGGTACACAATTTGTGCATCTCCCCTGTTTTTTATTATCCTCTGCCTAGAAAGGAATGAATAGGTATTTTAGGACAGTGAGAACCACCATTTTTGTATCATTCTTAAGACTACAGCTATTTTATTAGACAGCATTTGCTTTCTGTCCAGCTGATCTCCCAGAACTGGGCTTCTCAAACTTTCTCCCTGCACAGATCTCATGTGTCCTCAACCATCATCACAAAATCTTGCCTCTAAACAGGGAAATAGCTACACACAGAGAAGCTCCATTCCTCAAGTGAGTTGTCACTTTTTTTCTCATCCTCAAAATAACTTAGTTTTTCTCCCCCCCCAGCTCTGTTTNACACAGTGACTACTGAGTGGTTATAAATACTGATTTGGGGCATGCTGCTTTGATTCAAGTAACTGTCCACCAGGGGCAGGAAAATCGGTTTAAACAGAAAAGAAGAAAATCCAAGCCTCTCTATAAATTCGGCAGCTCTTAGTCCAGTCTCAAGCTCAGTGGCAGGCAAGTGTCAAAAATAGTCTCTGTGCCTGCAGACAAGGCTTTCTGGAATTAGGGTAGTAGCTGTACGAGACAGAAAACCTATACAGTACATGCAGACATAGAGGAAGAATTTGTCTGCTGCTCTCAAAATGCAGACATTTTATATGTTTGCATTTATTTTTTAAGGGTGAGGAGGGAGATTTCCAACAGAGGTGATTTTTTTTTCTTCCCTCAAGATAGAAAAATCTCTGAAGCAAGGAAGGCTACAGCTTGTTTTGAAAAGATACAGCTCTTGAAAAGGAACTCCTCAGGGGAACAATGCAGTGAAAATGTTGTCCCTCAACAGAACAAATCCAAATGATAATCAGAGTTGTTACCTAAAGCAGGCTATATAAAAATCACTTCCAGGAGCCTCATCAGAACCCAGAGACATATTAACACTGAGTTACAAGCACTTGCATCTCTGTCACTAACTGCCTTTTTTGTGCTGTTTCTACCCCAGGACATACCTGACTCTTGCACTCCTTTGTGAGCACAAAGTGTCCAATCTTTCTTTCAATTCTATTTATTTCATAGATGTAATTCACTGTTAATTAGGCTTCGCAATTTCCTCACATTCTTTTGATACACCAATAAGCTTATGAAAGTAGGTGGCTGCTGTGGGAAATCGGGATTACAGTGAAATGAGCTAAAAAGCATGGTATTTGGCCTTTGTTTCCTGGAAGGGACACATCTACAAACCACTGCAATCCAGTGCCTCTAGACAGAAATGTGAGCTTGTGCTGCTGCTCTGTATAACACGTCCTCCTCTGGAGTGCAGAGGGTCTGCAGACCAGCCACACCTTGCAATAGCTGTGCCTCCTCCTGCAAACAGCAGACAGGTTTAGCATCAATTCATAGATTATAAGATCTGGTAATTGATACTGGAAGGCAAGTATTAGACAGCATGCATCTGCCTGTCATAGCCTTAATCATTTTGAACACAGCCTAGTAGTGTATGCACGTGCTGAAGATTCACACACGGTGGACTTGTACTTCATCAGAACTAGGCCAATGCCAACCGTTTAGTCCACCTAGAAAACTAAGATGTTCAGCAAACATGACAATAGAACAATTTCATACAACGTTATACCACAGTAAAAAATGCACAAAAAAGCTGACAAAATGCAGAAGAGCTGCTAGAAAAATCTAAACAGTAGAAAATAACCACTTTCTATATAAATCTCACTTTCTCTTTGTATTTACTATACCCACGCTGGTCTCTCTTATTACATTTCTATATAAAACTGGTATTGGCTCTATTCTCAATAAAGCTCTCACCTCCATACAATTTGCAATTGCATCCAAACTTTCTGCCATCAAGATTCAAGATGATTAACTTGCACTTCATTTCCATGATTGTGGCAGCACTTAATAAACAAAGTCCCTACCTATACGTATTTATATAGATATACATGTATATATACACACACATACATACATACACATGACAAATACTGTTGCAGTTATCCTTTCTTCCAGTGTTTGGATTGACAGTTGTCCTAGAAGGTGAAGGCATACACCACTCCCACAACCACAATATTTCCAATTGTTGCTATTATTGCAATCCACAACAATATGGCATCATTTGAAGAACGGGATGTCTCTTCTGGTGGATTCTGCATGGAAGAAGCTGCATGGACGTTGGCTGATGAGTTAAACAAGGAGTATTCTGTACTAAAGTCCTCGTTGGGTGAGTCCATAAAGGCTCCTCCCATAACAGGAAGCTGTGAAGAAAGATAAGGCAAAATTAGATTGAAGGCCAGCATCTGTATTTGCTTTGTCTCAAAGTCATTTTAAAAGACTAACCACTAGCAAACCTGCAAAATTACTTTACAAAATTTCTTTTATTTCCGTTAGAATCATTATTATTGCAGAAAATCTATGTATATCACTTAGAATCATTATTATTGCAGAAAATCTATGTATATCACATGGAATATACATAAAAGCTAGCAGGCAGGCTCCAAGTCAACCTAAGTAATTATATGCATTTAGAAAGAAGAGATACAGCTATCCACAAAGCACTCGCGTACCAAAATATAAGTTTACAGCAATATGATTCTTTTGTGACTATCAGCAATGGTAACATACCACCATAAGGCATCAAGCAAGCACAGCGAGGCTGTGATGCAGCGAATTTGTTCTCCTTTCATGTACCGCTCAGAAGCGAACCCTTGATTATGTAGAGATCACGCAAAAACATATGAATTGCAAAAATTCTTACTGTAGAACAGGTAGAGTGCACTCTGTGCACTAACTTCACTTGTAAAACACACCATTGCAATGATTCAGGATTCATAAATCTATACAATGGAAAACTTCAAATTGGATTTTAAAAGGCTCCATAGCAATGAAGTAAGTGGCAGATTTCCAACACCTCTCCCACCCCAGACTTCTCCTACAGGGAAGGACACAGTTTCTTTGGTGCTGTTAGTGGATTTCTCAGTGGTATCAGGAAAAGTTCTCAGTAAGATAGTAGTTATTCAATACAGGAATATGGAAAAGATAAAGAAAAAAGGAAGCATTTAACCTTGTCCTTATACAGGTTCCAATTGCCTTCCCAACTTCATCCTAGATCACAACACATATTCTTCAACAACTATTTTACCTTCTACATAGAGGTGTAAAATTACATCCTTCTGCAAATGTATGGATTCCTCACTGAGGCAAGAGAAGGGTACCTACCACAGTACTAAGACCATCTACTACTAAAAAAAGATGCACAAAAGCTTTTTTTTTTGCTTCCATCCTTGTCCCTTGTACGTTTGGGAATGCAGATCTGGAAGAGTCTCCCCTGGCTCATGTAGTGCAGGCTCCACAGTCTCATGTAAATAGAGGACATTGTTTCAGAAAAAGCTGCAGAACATCTACTTCACGTATCTATAAATGCTCAGGACACACGCTTCTAAATATCCTGTAAAAAGCCAAAATCTGCTCAGCAACCTCAGGAGCTACAACTGTTATGTACTACAGGAAGAGCACTAGCAGTGTGGATATCACAAAGCCCCAGATCTCTGCAGTACTTGGTAACTAAAACTCCTGGAGGATTGTAGTAGGTAGGTGGACCAAACCCATGACTTTACTGGGGAAAAAAAAAGCCCAGAGCCATATGTCCAAATCTCTCTGCCAGCCTGACCAGAGGGGAAAAATTCCACAATGGCCTTGATGACTGGTTTGGTCTTGAGCTATCAGTAAAACCTAGACACCAGTGCATCCTACCCTACACTCTCCTTTCAGATCAAGTAGAACTCCAGTGCTTCAAGGAAAGCTGAAAAAAAGTCTGGGAATGTTCTCCTTAAGAAACACTCTTGCTGCAACACCAACCAACCTTTCCTTCCCCACAGTGGTTTCCATGCTGCTGCTGTCATCTTCCTATCTTCAGAAACAATTACAATCTCCTGTTTTACACCCTACTTGTAAGTGCTTTTTGGTTTTTGGCATTATTATTTTTCACCTTTCTCAATAGGACTTTCTTCTACAGCTGAAACCCTCTGGCTCTAACAACAAAATAAAAATCCTTCCTGCTGTTATACTATTAGTAGTACTATTATAACTTCAACAGTACCACAGCCTATGAATAACAGAGGAACCAGCCTTGTCTTTGTTCAGCCACATCAGAGAAGGCTGCTATATGATCAGCCCTAAATTACTGTGCCCACTGGGCTAAAAAATCAACCTCTTTTAACACCCTGCCCTTCAACTCCCACATGACATTTTGACTCTCCCAGTAACGTCTCCTTTTGGTACCAAACTACACCCCTCCTGGCTGCATGCAACTGTGCTAGGGAGGCTGCTAAACAGGACAGGATTTGAGGATAAACCACCTCTCCTCTCCACAGTGGTGGCTGTAATCTATGAATTAGAGCAAAAAATCTGAGAAGCTTGAGAATAAAGCAACTTTTTTTGCTTGCTACCCATAACATTTTAGAGAGCTATAAAAAACAGACTCTCTTTCAAAGCTGACTGCTGAACAAATTTCATCTGTATTAGAAAATATAATTTCATATTCAAAATGAAACAGAGAATGATGAAAGACCACAATGGATATGTCATACTACCTAATCCACATTAAATAAAATTATCTTTGAGATCAAATATGATTAGACAAAAGCAGTTTGCAAGAAACCAAACAGGAAATTGCAAAAGTCAAGTTTGATATGTTCTCCCTGCATCAAAGATTTTTGCTGCCAGTTTCAACACAGAGTGTGCTTAAAGAGAGAAAAAGCTTCCATTTCACAACAAGCCCAGCTTGATGTTTTGAATCTAATTCCACGGGCCTTTTTTATGCCTTGGGATTCGATATGGAAAACATTGCTCAGTTTAGTCAGGATTTCTTTTACGTAGAGATTGCCACAAGACGCAATTCTGACTTCAAACATAAGTGTGTTTATGCAGTGATGCTGCCATTTAACAGCTATGGAGACATTAGTTAAAGACCTTTGTAGCAAATGACAGGCATACATTTACCATACTGGCAGCAAAATGCTCAATCTGAGGTGCTTCCCTCCTTCACAAACCATTTTAAGGCTATCAGCATGCAGGATGGTCAATTCTGCAAAATCTTTCAGCTTGAACAATCATCCAAAATAGAGAGGTACAATGTATGTGCATGTGCCCAAGAAAGTGGGAGGTCACGAGCACTGTTCTGGTGAGTGACACCTGGGTTTTGGGCCACACATTCTGTCCTCTCAGTGAGTTATTTGAAGTGACAAGCTTCCACCTTGTTAGTCCACCTGGTGCTGTCACAGAAGCAGGGAGCATTCGTGCAGCAGCACAGCTACACACCACACTACTGGCAAATGATCTCAGATCTGAATCTCCTTGTACTGTCTAAGACAAGCTGTTTGCACCATCTGAGGGGAACACATGGTGAAACAGCTCATCTGAATCTCTGAAAGGCTTGTGGTGACCTGATATAAAGCACTGACATTCAGCACCTGGCACAGGCTCTTTCTGTAAAATTGACTTCCAGTTTTTCTGTTTGTAGGTCAGTAGCACTTCACCACAGATCTGGAAATAAACCTTACTGCCAATTTCCCATTTGCAGAAATCATCCCTTACTTATCATTCCCCTTCTCACTGCTAAAATGGCCTCAAATAAGAGCACAGGAATGGCCATATGGTGTCAGACAGGAAGTCCATCTCCCTTGTGTGTTAGTTCCAACAGTGGCCATAAATAGATGCTTAGAAAAGAGTAAGAGCACAAGAGGACAAGCATGTCTGATACTACCCTTTAACAATTCACAGCCTCCAACTGTTTCAGCTTAGGAAATCATAAGCCAGACGCTATTGCTATGGATTTAATGATTTACAAAGAATTTTGCTACCATGAAGTTGTCCAGCTCCACCTGAGCTCATCTAAAGCTGAGCATCCTTCTCAGTCTGGCCTCTGACTCCCACTTAACAGTCAGGGGTGCCCAGTGATTAGAGTCATGTAAATCATCCTTGGGAGATATGCCCATCTCTCCACCAAAGAGAGAAAAGCACGGATGATTAACATCAACTGGCAATCTATCTTTTTGGTAGATAAAATTCAGTGAGATGAATCTCATCCTTAGTCTTGATGTTTTTGTTCTCCCCAAAGGTACAGTATCTTCCCTCTGCAGTCTTATTTGAGATATTACATTAAAGGTTGTGAGACATCCAGACCCGACACTAATGGGAGTTGCAAAGTGCCCATGATAAACAGTAGGCTAAGGATAGAAAGCCTGCAATGCCTTCTGTGCTTGCTCTACTTGTCTGTCCGTGCCTCTACAAAGCAAATATACGCCAATTTACATCAGCCAAGAACTTCACCCATGTCACTGACATTACAGTGACCTGCAGTCTGTTTTAGCCTCAGAGGGTTTTTACAGCTCAAAGTTGTGCAGAACCTGTGCCACGCTTCCCAAGAGCGCTGGGCGAGAAGGCCAGAGCAAAGGGTTAACTGGGAAATGTGACAGCGAGGGACATGGCAGGAGCAGATGGCAAGGGGGAATGCTGTAGCACTGTTTGGAAATGAAACTCTTTTCCTAGTGACTATGTCAATATTGTTAAGTAGCACTAATAGTAGGTCGCTTGCTAAATGGCTTCTGGGAATGGCAAAGAAAGAATTCAAATCATTAAATAGCAACAGGCAGAAAACCAAACAGCAAAATGTCAAGTGGTAATGAGAACACCCACTGTGCTGAATACCTCCTACTGACATCCAAGAGGATGCCTTAGGGTCACGAGGAGGCGAACAAGGCTCTTGAACAGTTAAGTGATACACTTTCCAGTTAGCAGAAAAATCCTATTTTATAACCAGAATGATTCACTTCAAGGAAAAACAGCGTCAGGTACAAGTCACCAGTACTCTAAAAATGATACCTTTCTTAAGTAGGATCACGGAAAATCCTTCACTTCGCAATAACATTGCTCCATTTCTTTGAGAATCAGGTGTCCATCATTTTTTCGTAGTCACTAGACAAGTGTAACAATTCCTGCTACCTCACTGGGAACCCAGGCTTGGCATAGAGATTTGAAAGCACAGCTGAATCTTCTAGTAGCCATATTCCAGAAATTATGAAACCTCAGCAGCAGCTTTAACAGCTGTGCTGTTTCTTGGCCCTGGCCTCACCACACACCACTCTGGGAATGGGATGCTGACAGGCAAAACATCACCCCAGCTCAGATGTTGTTTTGTAAAATCCCTGTTGTTACTTCAGAATATCTAATTTTTCAGTGTTTCTTTTTGGTTAAATTTTAGACAGCATATTTTTACATGATGGCATATTCTGAACACATAAAATGAAATTATTATTTCCTTCTGTCCTGGCAGCATGTGATTACTACAGTGCATATTTGTGTCTGAAAACCTTCTAGCTACAATCACAAATCAATCTAATGCAGTTGCCAAAGATGGCAGCAATATACAGGTTTGCAAAAGCATCATAACCATATTTTATTTCTTAAGCTCTTTTTAAATAAATGTTTTGCACTAAAGAGATACCCCACATGACCAAAATTCTCCCCACACTAATTCTCTTTGTGTCTCACAGAAACATGCATATATATATTCTCCTCATCTAAAGCATGCAGTATTATGTAAATGAAGAAGCCCTGGCTACTATTTATTTACTGGTAATATCTAGAGAACCAAGTTCTGTCCATCATTTGCCAGAACATCACCCTACTACTTATAATGCGAAGACTGGGTACACAGCGACAATCAGGACAGTTATCGCATGTTCACTGCAAGTGGATTAGTTTAAATGCTTTAAACCCACACACAACCAAAACTAAAGGGCACCTAAGGCAATTCTCTTTAATTAAATTAAATGGGTCTAATTCTGAAGAGGGAGGATCTATGCAAATGCTTTATGCACTTAACTTCAAATTCTCATTTAACTAATTCAGATCCCTGCTTCACCCTGAAATCACAGTCTCAGGTTGACAAGCTTAGGAAACACAGCTGCTTATTTTCAAAGTATAGTTGTCAAAATGCTCACCATACCAGTGGCAATGGAAAATCTTCACTCTAACTTGGAAGCATCAGGATTTCACCTGTTATTATTATTCTTGTTAAAACCTCTCTATTCTATCAATCTCTGCTTTTCTTCCAATTCACTATATTCCTAGGACCTGTGTATTACTTCCTCCACTGCCTTCCCAATTCGTGCTAGGCTAGATATAATGTCTTTGTCCTTTTAGATGAGATCACTGTTCAAAGTTGTTACTTATCAGCAGTATCTCAGATGCCAGGGGTTTGGTTTTCAGCCTTGCTGTTGAACCACACTAAGAGTTGCCATGGCCAACAGATATCTAGATATTCAGGAAGGAACATTCCCAGATGTTCCAAGATGCTGCAGCAGACACTTCAAATCTGAGTTTGCTCTTGGCTGTAGAAACAGGTTTCCCTTAACTAAGGTATTCCCATGGGGAATCGAGCTCAGCTAGATCTTTGTCTGTATGCACAGCTACCCCTCAAGAGCCTTACATGAGCACATGCCTTGTGCAGACTGGACCACCTCTCTGTGGAAGGTTACTCTGCTGAATCAGCTGCAACAAACAGTGTAAATAACTGGCATGAAGGTAAGTGTTTTCATCCTGATTTTTTCACTCTCATATTTCTGCACAGGTAGCATCCAAGATACCCCAATGATAAACATGCTGTGATTCCATTCCCACAATTTACATCTGTCTAGCACCTCCTTGAAATAGTTTTTATTATTTCAAAGAACCCTACTGCTTTTAAACTATTATTCTCAACCAACTGATGTTGGATTTCATCTTTGAAGTGTGGAAGACTGAGAACAAACAAAAACATTTTTAGTGCTTATAAGCATCAAAAGGAAACAGTAGGAGTTTCTCACCCTATCCCTGGTCCCTAGAATCCCTCCTGTCTTTCCAGCCAATGCCAGCAATGCTGCACCAAGGAAAAGAGCAAGCTTTGCCAGTGTTGAACAGAAATGCAAACAACCTGTATGAAGAAGCTGCAACTCCAAGTCACATATAATTCAAACTGTGAATCTATCCTCTAAATTCGAGGGGGTGGTGAATACCACAGAAGCATGCAGAGCAATCAAGCAGACATGCTTTAAACTACCTGGATGTGCCAGAAACAACCTTCTAGCAGCAGCAATAGCTGATGTTCCACATAACTAAAACAACCGAGGCTAGCATCCTATTGTGGACACCATGCTGGGGAAGTAGAAGATGCCTGGGTCCCATTTACACACAGTTATAAAACTTTCATGCTTCCAGGAGCACATGCACATAGAAGAAAAAAATACAAACAGAGGGAGCCAGAAAGGCGAGTATTTATCAATATGGAAAAACTCAGTAGGAGGCTGTAAAACTAACCATCAGTGTTATCACGAGTAGGAGCTATTAAAATCTGTTTACAATTTCCAAAACTGGCAAAACAGAAGACCTTTTCACACCATGTGTAGTCACGCTGGGAAACGCAGGGAGAACAGGAATTCCTTTAGAGATTAAGAGCAACCTGCAGAGCTGTATCAGTTTAATATTGAACATGATTCTGGAAGGGCTTCAAACACCAAGCTTCTGAGTTTAAACTCTTTAATCATATGTGAGAAGAAAGAGGTGCTGATTATCCCCCCTATTGGACAGGTTCTTGCAGAATCTTCTGATATTTTTGGAACTGGTAACTTCAGAACCAAACTACTGGATTTAATTGCATTTACATGGTCTGCTCTGATCCAGGCTGGCAATTCCTTTCTGGTGTCAAGTTCCTCTATTACAAAAAAACTAACAACAACAACAACAACAAAAAAACAACCAAGAAAAAACAATCTGGGGGAAAATAAAGGAACACTGCCTAGGGCATAATGTTTTAATGTCTCAAGGGACAGCTTTGCTCTAAAGACACAAGGCCTTATCACTGAAAACAAGCACACAGCTACATGGTATCAGTAGTAAGTTTCAGTTGTTCTTTGCAAAGAGTAAGTGACACTCCATGTGCTGGAGGATAAAGAGGAAAAGTAGAGTAACACAAGCTGGTGGTAATGGCACTTTATATCTGCAAGAGGAAAAGGCATTCCCACCATAAATGGAAAAGTCAAATGATGAGGTGTAAGTGGAAAACCACAGAGCAGACCTCAAGAGCAGGTGTATAGGGAAAAACTGAATGAAGCCTAATCCCATTTCTCAAAGTGAAAAAGGGCTGCACAAGCCCTTCCTCCACCGTGATCTTTCCAGCCATGTTCATCTCACAAGATGTCGATGCCTCATCAATTTACTGTTGTGGCCAAGGTACCTTGGTAGCAGACAAAGGGGCTGAAATTCATATTCTTTTGATTTTCCTTCTGCTCCCTCTCCCT
>VYZV01014271.1:10088-25560 GCA_013401275.1 Pandion haliaetus | reverse complement strand
ATGTGTTGTGGTATATATGTATATGTGGTGTTTTAACTTTTCTCTTTCCACAGTTGTCTCCTCCTCCACAGTAAAGAGTAGCTAATTCCTCTCAGATGGTGTCATTTTCCTAATTATTGTTATTAGCACCTGTTTTCTTCACAAACTTTTAACCATTACAGATGTAAATACGTAGAGTTCAGAGACACATTCTCTCTTAAGCTTGGTAAATCTCACAAATGTGTAAATGAAAGAGTTGTTACTAGTAACGAAAGGAGGAGATAACAGCATGTTGTTAATGACTTTGTATTAAGTTTATTTCGCTGGAAAGGTAGTCTTTGCTCTTTAGTGGTGTTAGAAGCCTTCTACCCACCCAAAAAACCCCAAGAACATCCCTATGTTGTAACCTTTTTCCACAGAGGCAGAAGCATTGGGAGCAAACCAACTTATGCTCTATTGTTGCCACGCAGTATCTGTTTAAAAAGGTGGTTTAAACTAAACTTTTTCTCCGAAAACAGGCAGATACCTCTGCTTAGATATTGTTAAACCTCTCTTCTTCCCTTCCGTGCTACTGAACTTGCCCTTCCGCTGACATGCCTAGAGCACTACAGGAGTTCCCACTTTTCTCGCATCCCAAACTGCAATGTTTGTTTTCTTTTCTAATGCCCTATTCACTTATCCCACCAGTTACTGAGCGGTCAAGTACTCCCTCAGCTTGCCAGCTCCCACCCCTTTCACTCATTTGTCAAATGTTCTTCTCTGGTTCATTTTCTTCCANNNTTCTCTGGTTCATTTTCTTCCACACGCTTGTTAAATCTCCACTTACTTCAGTTTCCTTCTCTGCTTTGCCCATTAAAACATTTAGGCTGCTCTTGATCTTTGACCACAACACCTCGCACTAAGCAGCAGTAGTCTGTAGTATTGCCTCTCGTTTCCATCCAGTTATTGTTTCTTGGATCGTCGTGACATTGGGATAGCAAATAATCTTTGTTGTACAACTAGGACAGGGCGACCTAGCTCAAGACTAGTGGTCTTAAGTACTTCCATAATAAGAAAAGTATCCAATAGCGCTGCAAAATATTGTTCAGTTTGTCTGCAGTCTTGGAGCCTTTCAGCCCTTGGGTGTCAGCTTGAAGTGCAAATCGGGTCTGTCCCGATTTCTGTGCAAATAAAAATCAATAGCTTAAGCCAGCGACTTTAAACGCCTGTACTAAGGGGCTAGCTAGCTTGAGAGATTTGAGTTGAAATGTGTTTGCTGTCAACGACAGCAGTAAATAATTGGCTTTTTGGTACTGCTTCTAACTACTCGGTGCAGCCTGAGTGCTGACTTGCAGTTGTGAGGCTTGAGGATGGGTAACTGGGAACTGGCATGGCAGGGAAGATTCTCCTGCATCACTCGTGCACTGAATAATGAAAGTTCAGACTCTATCAGTCACTAGACTTCAGCTATTGTGGATAATATGATACACATTTTAACTATGCTTACAAAGATCTTTTCATTATCACTTTTTCCATTGCTTTATAAATATAAGCGGAGGTTTCATTTTAAACAGGCTGATATTTTTGTGGAAAAAAAAAAAAAAGAAAGAGATAAAAGTAATGACAGAGACAATTGGTTATCACCAGATCTTCAGCAAAGCCTGATACCATCTGTCTGAACTTGCGTAGTGATTCCTTCAACAACCTCTAGAGTGCTTGCGAACACAGGCTGCTATTAGCAAGTAATCAGATGGACTGCTGTAGCAATACCTGTTCCACGTCCTGCATGGTTTCGCTGTGAGCTTTTTGGTCCCTCCCCAGGCCCCAAGCAAAACCTGTCTGAAGCAAACAGTTTGCATCTGAGGATGGGAAAGGGTGTTTTCAGGATGATGCAGATGTTCCTACTGTGGTGCAACTGAGTTACAATCCACTTGGTAATTCACCCGACCAAAAGTATTTGCTCTCGTATAAATACGCTTCATATAGATCTGTAGTTATGGAAAGCAGTTTACAACTTAGAATATATGCAGTGATGTTCTCACACAGTTTTAGCAACTGTTTTCCATGTAAATACTAAAGAAATATCACAGGTATACAGAAATATGAAAGTAAACGTAAGGAGGTAGCAAATCTTTCCCCCTCCTCCCCCCACTGGAAAAACAGTAAAGGAGGAGGCAGGAGTGCATTATAAACTCATTATGAACCTACATAAAGTCTCTTCAGAGGAAAGACTATTCCTGAATAAAAAGAGACTTTGGTGTCTTGGCTGAATAACAATGAATTTTTCGGAAGTCACAGCAATGAGGTATATCAGATCATCTCACATGGCAGTTCTTCATGTTGCTTGAAGGGGTTACAAGGTTAGATCCCTTTGAATTGATTTGCAACATGTTGCTGCCCTCTCCACCTAAATTTGTGGGATGCTTTATCCAAGTAAATTAAAACTAAGCTTTTTCTGGAGGCTAGGAGAAAGCAATGCTAAAATATGATGTCACAAGGACCTAAGCATGTTAATATATACATGTTGAGTCAAACATCATGAAGCCTGGATTTCTTTAGTTATTCCTTTGAGGTGGGGTGAAGAAGGGAGAAACTGTTGGTACTTAATTGCATTCACAGAAGTATACTTAAGGTTTATCCAATTGTTTAACACGTTAAATTTTTCATTATTTCACAAAACTTCATCAGGAAAAGGGGTACAAAGGCTTAAAAAGGTATTTCTGAGGAAAGTGATTTCTTTGCAGTTGAAATACAGTAATGTACCTGCTAGCCCAAACAGCTGATTGCACTTTTCTTTTATTTCCAATAGTCCTCAGCCCACAGGGTGATGCTTTGCTGCAGCTGGCCAACCCAGCTGCTCCTGCTGTGCACCCAAGCGCAGGTTCCCAGGAGATTCTGTCATCTGCGTTGGAGATCTTTGCAGGTTTCCTGTCCAGACCCAGCTGGCACACTCTGGCTCAAAGCTTCAATTAAGTAGCGGCAAACTGACAGATTTGATAAGGGGTCTTGAATTACACCATTCTCATTTCAGCCAATACAGCTTATCCGGATTTATGAACACGCAGAAGCCAATTTTCCTGCCTTCTCTAGACCTGTTAGGCTGTGTTTAACCACCGTTTTCCCCAGCTGTCCCAGGTGACTGGTAGGCTGCATCTTCCCTCCTTGCCTTCAAGAGTACGTTTCCTTCCAGCGGAACTGAGAGCATACAGAGGTTATTGCACATCCAGGTTTTGCCCCAACAGGCGGTCAGGATGTGGCCGAAATGCGCAGCGTGGTAAGGGAAGAGTTTCTCCAGTCCACCGATTGCTTACTCACTTGCTTTGCATAGTTCTGCATTTAGGTATTAAAACCCCCCCCCGTACAACCACCCCAAATGGGACTTAAGACTTAGTATTTACTGATCCCAAATTTTATATCAAAATTCATATCCAAGACTTACAAAAGCTGTTTAGTTTTACTGGCTTCTAAATGTGTAATTTACTGAACTAAGAGTCTGCTGCTTCTTGCAATTACTTCAGGTGGAATAGTGGCTGCCTTGTCCTCAAAAGTAGAGGAACTGAGTCATAAATCCTATAAAGATTCAGGTACAAAATGAGACTAGTTACTGTTGGTTTTTGTAGAGAAAGGGATAGGGAACATTTCAGACCTCTCTTTGTTTGCTGTGCAGTGTCTCATCACAACCTGTAGTTTAACAAGTGTAAACAGATGACCTTCACGCTTTCCCAGTGTTGCACGCTGAGTCTTGAGGAACACAGTTTTATCCAGAAATACTTTAGTTAGCGGCTAGGCATTTAATTAAGTGTGTGTATAAATGAGTGATTGTTGCTACATCAGGCAGAACAGTAAAAATATTTAAAATACTAACCAGAATGAAGCAATAACCATTGCTTGAAGTGAATGAGTACTTTTCATTTATCTGATAAAGGCCGTATTCAAATCAGAATTTTCCACTGCTATTAAGAACCTATATTGTGCTACTGACGTTACTATGTTAAAACCAAAGTATACCAATTACGGGCAAACGCCATGCAATATCCATTCAATTTATATGTTTTTCCACTTATTTTAATACTATTGCTTTCCTGTATAGTGATATTCTGACTGAATGTTTCGAGATCGCTTTTTGCTACATTCTAATATAGGAGAAGACTCAGATCTAAAATGAGGATTGCTTGCCAACATTTAAGAAAACATTGTTAGAACTTAAGTTGTATTTTCTTTCAAACAAGTTTGCTTATCTATTTTCAGTTATATACAGTATGTAAATGGTTCAGTAAAAAGAATTCTACGCCAAACCCAATAGCAAGTCCGTGTTCATTATGCAATTGAATGTGTTTTTAAAATTCCGTTATTAACTTTGATCTGCCTTTAACTTTGTGAGGTGTTAGTTAGTTCGTTTTAATACTGGAAAGCAATTCTGATTCTCTTCCTGGTATATCCTCTGTATGGGCACAGAGGAACCCTAACTCCCCTCCCTCCACCCCCCCCAAATTGCTGGCACACTGCTTTTCTTTGATGTCACTGGGTTTATGCCTTGTCCCTCGGCCGGTCTCCACCGTCTTGAAGCTCCTGATGCGGGTGCTGTCAAAGACGAGTAGACGCGCTGGCAGAACACACTGCTGCCTGGTTCCTCCGCTTGCTTAGACGCCTACATAGAGAGCTATAAAAACGTGGCGAGAGAGTCCTCACTGCGTGTTAAGCCCCGTGCTTTGGCTTACCAAGCCTGCACGTTTGATACTGCTGCGTCACAGCTGGGCAAACATTTCAGCCAGCCGGCTGAGAATTGCGCCTGGCTGAAATTAATCTTTCTCCTCCTCCTTGTAGCCTCCGCCATCCGCCGTGGCAATAGCCCCTGCAGCCCAGTTGCCGTCAGAGCACGGCCACGACAGATGAGCAGAGACAATTAGAAGCTTCTTAACCTGCTCGCTTAACCTTCCCTTTTCAACTGTGTAAAATAAACCAACCTCAGTGCTGACTGACTTCAGAGGCTCCTGAAGATTTAAGATACGCACTAAGACATGTCGTGTCCTATGCTTAAAACTCAACAATCAAAGCTACCCCAGTTCTGACAAACATTAAACATAATGGGTGAATGTACCTAGTGCAGGTGAAGCGGCTTCTGACTTTATAGTTGTTTTTCTTGGCTGTCTCTAACCTCTAGGGAGACACAAATAATTCTGTGATGTAATGCTATAAACAGAATGTTTAAAGATCGTGCACAAATTCAGGAAGGAGTCCTTACCTGGAAAGGTGCTTAAGTACCCTTAGCACATTGTTGAATTTAAGCGTTTGCGTAAGACCTGGCTGTTCTGAACTAAGAGGCATTGTTTGGGGGATTTTTTTTTTACTCCTTACTCCGAGAGAACGAAACCCAAGCTTGCAAAGTGTGTAACGAGATTTAGAAAGGTTTCTCTATTTTAGATCAGCTACGGGAAGACAACAAACAGCCACAATTAGTGCAGTGCATGCCTCAGTGGTTTAATATGCTTCATTAACCTGAACAGCGAACAGTGGTGCCAAGCGTGGAGTATGACAAGATCTTTTGCAGTTAGTGTGCATATATAGTTCTCTTTTAAAGAGGGCATTAACCAAAATTCAGTTTCTAAAAGAATGTGTCTTTAGGTACGATAGGCAAGTGTGGCTTGTAATCAAGAAACAGGGCCAAGAGTCACTGCTAGACTATGGGGTGTTTTCTTGCCTCCTTTCTGCCACTCCCAATTTCCCTTTTCTTTTCTTTTTCCTTTGAATGCTAGGAGGAGATAGTGATGAGTTGTTTCACAGCTCGACGATATTGCCAGAAATCAATAGTTGATAAAACTGGAAGCATTTGCGATAATAGGAAGTATACATGCGTGGAGCTAAGAGAAATAATCAGTTGACTTTCAGAATGAGTATTTGCTTTAGAGATTAGTATGTTTCTAAGCAGTTTCGGTTTCCGGTGCAGAAAGTTATATATATGTATCTGTTAGGAGATAGCACGAGATATGAGATTGCATTTAAAACCATTTTAAGTATTGCCATCTTAGAATTACAGTACTCATAAGTGTATATGACAATGTGTGGTAAACCGTCAGAGGAAATGCTGAGTAGAGCTGAAAATTTGTTGCAAAAGCTTTGAGTGCTATCACTGCATCTCGTTGGTTGGTGTTTTTTCTTTTTTTTTCCTCTCCTGGCTTGTAGGCAGTGTAACCCCATTGACATTTCCTAGTAGGATTTCTTTAGCCCAGCAGAGTGATTAATCTTCAGCTCACCAAGGGGAAAAGAAGCCTCTACCTTCATTTATTTTTTGGAGTTTTGCCATAGGTCCTCATCTCGCTATTTTCCAGTTTTCTCCTGACACTCCCCGTTGCTGGTAGAACTATCGGTAGGCAAAGCGTTGCCAAGCTGGGCTATCGCTGGGGCCAGACGGTGTTTTGTACTGCAGCCAAAGCTCTTTTCTCCAGGCCCTCCTTGCCAGAGTGAGCAAATTGGTGCAAACACCCTGCTTCTTCCCAAGCAAGCTATTGCAGGCAGCTGTGTTTTAGTTCTGTGTAGCTCCTTAGATACGTAAAGAGCAACGCTTTCCACACATGCACACTAAAATCCGTTTAAACTTCATGAGCATTTAAATATTTAGACTGTTTAGCTTCATAATGCTTCTACTTTTATCTTCTTAGCTTCCTACAATTGTATCAGTAGTAAATACTGTTCATGACAGTACCATATTGTGCAGCAAAATACAAAAAGCTCAGTACTGCTTTCCAAATGCACGTTTTTTTGCCAAAGGTTTACTAACAGTTAATATTGCTCATTTACATATGCTCTAATAACACTTAGAACATTTCATGTTCTACTTCCAACTATATATGCTTACAGTAACAAACTCATTCTTCGCTAAGGGTGAGCGAATGCTACGTTCCTTTTGTCAAACCCTTGCTTCCCCAGCAGTCAACATCAAATGAGAGAAGCAATTACGAAGAGTCTTGTTCTACTAATCGAACAGAGGCTTCGATTCTGAAAGACTCAAAAATGTGGTTTCCCTCTTCTGGCCTGAAGAAATAGATAAGGCCAGTTACAAATGCCAGCTTCTTTGGGTGCACTCAGTGATAGCTGAGTATTGACCTTTTATTTGCCAGAGGCTTCTATGATACTTTGGTAGGCTGACCTGTAAGTAAGCAAATAAAACTACAGTTACTTGGTGCTTGCCAAAATGTGAGCCCAGTAGTTTTGAGTCACGCTGACACTGGATAGCTGAAGGTATTGTAGAGAGCGGGACTACAATGTTATTATTCACCTGCAATTTCTTTACTGCTTCCTCCTGTAATAAAGTGGTACTGAGGGGAATTCTAGTTTGGTTTAGCAAAATCTTATGCTGCTACAGCACAGGAAATGTCAATGGAACACCACTTTCCAGCATTTAATTGTGAAACACCTCCGTTACAAAATGATTAATTCCCTTTTCAGAGGCAGTAAGTTGCATCCCACGGTACTGTGTATTTATCCTGAGACTGTGGCCTTGCATCTTCCCAGGAGCACGTGGAACTTTGGTGCAGGTTAAACCTCTGCTTTTTCTTGGCACGTGATGCTATCTAACTGCTAACAAAGGCAGCTGGAATTTCAAGGAAAATGCACATCCATTACTGTATCTTTAGTTTGTACCTCTGTGTTTGTCTTGGAATTGCAAGATGAATCTCCACCGTGTTTATGTGTATTGATGCTCTATTTGGAATCACTTTCTTGCTATGAAGACAGTATGATTAGTGTCTGTCAGTCACCTAAATCACCTTAAACCTCCTGTTTTCCATTTTATTCTTACACATTCTAAAGCAAAAAGCTAAAAGTTAGATTATGGCATTGGAAACACAGCTGTGAAAGAAAAGCACAAAACAAGAAAGTGTATTCCTACGTAGTAGCTGATGAAAGGGATCTTCCTTAGGTGCTCCAATAAGTTAGCTCGTTTGGGGTTCTAGCTCTGTAGCCCGATGCCTCATGCCAGATTTGTATTGGAAACCTATTGT
This sequence comes from Pandion haliaetus, assembly GCA_013401275.1. Lineage (NCBI taxonomy): Eukaryota > Metazoa > Chordata > Aves > Accipitriformes > Pandionidae > Pandion > Pandion haliaetus. Next base: position 17,605 of record VYZV01014271.1, on the reverse strand, counting down.
AGCCTTTCCCCTGCAGTTGTTAAAAGATGGACTCTCCATCTGTTCCCTCATTTGACCTTCCATTTATGTATTTATTCTCTGATTATTTTTTAGGGAAGCCTACTTCAATAAAGTAGAACTTCCTTGTTGCATGCAGCTGAAATAACCCAGTTTTCACCTCCCTTCAATAATACTAAATTTACATTCACAGCTGCATAGTACAGAATACTCCTATTCCTTTCTTGCAAGTCAAAACATTTTTAGGACTGTCAGAATGTTGTCAGAAGCATTCATTTTATGGGCAGTTTACTAAACATACTTCAAATTTTTAAGGAGACCAATAGTAATAATAATACACATCGCATGTTTACTTCTTTTTTCTAACTACTTTCTTCCTGGATGTTTTACACTTCGGGGTCTTCCAATCACACATTTATTGATTCAGTTAAGGACTTGTGTTTACTGCAAATAAAAAAACCTGCTTATCCAAAATGCAAATGATTTCCAGTTTGAAATGCCTCTGCAAATCCTCACAAATCTGTATGGCCTGCACATTTTTCTCTCAGGCTCTTCTACAGGTGAGGATCCCTGGGAATTCACTTTTGCTGAGAGGCAATGGTGGCTCCTTGAAAATGAGTCCTGCCAAGGACGGGACTCGGCACGCTCCACNCAAATAGAATGGGAGAAATGTCTAAATAACAGCATTTAACTAAAAGAAACCCCAAACCGATTAAAAAAGCAGCATTATAAAACATTTTTAAATGAAGTAGAAGTCCCCTTCTGCCTTCTGCTTTCTTTACTTCCTATTGCAAAGTGAGTGACATTCTTGAAGCATTGCCTTATATTAATTTTAATAAGTCTAACAGTCTTCATTCGCATGGCAGTGAGGCAGTGGAGGCACTGACAGGTATGAGTCGTACATCATCTGGAATAACTGAGAAGTTCTGACGCTACTTGCTGCTTAGGAAGGTGGATCTTCTGTAAACATACCGTTGACGCTGTCCGAGAATACTGTGCAGAGGTGTCTGATAACCATGACTGAGAGTACAGTGTTTCTAATATCAATATGATTATAGAGTATTTCATCAAAGGTGGGCTATGTATTATGAAGGTATCCTTCAATCCAGAGCCCAGTTTCAGTTGTTATCTAATTAAATATATCCAGGAGTTCAAATAACTATCTTTACTAATAGCTCTTAGTATACTCCAGGCACTTTTTAACTCATAGGTGAAGACTGAATACCTTAGTGTCTGTATTTTAAAGAGCTTTATACAAAAGACAAGCCCCTACATAATTACGTGCTTCAACGTGACAAGGGTCATCAGGATTTGTCACTTGGTGACAAGTGGTGTTGGCTTTACTGGATAGCACCTTCCCCTGCAACACATAGTCTTTCGCTGACTTTTTCCTTATTATGGATGTCGTATTCTTGTCTTCAATTGCAAGCCTTTACCCAGCTGTGCTCTCTAAACTCTACTTCTTAATACTCTTCCAGACTTCGTCATTCCACGAGTGAATTTGAGCGGCCTCTTTCATTATTGTTTATACGCTTCTGGTCACGTCATCTTCTGAACCCTCTCCTATTCTTAAGCTTTCTCTTTATTCCATCATATAATTCACCTCTCAAAAGAAATTATGTTCTCATTGCAGGAAATGACTTAGACATGTACCAAAGCCAGCTTCTGGAACTTCGGCAAAGACTATTGTATGCTGAAAAGGAAAATAAGAAAAGATCACATGAACTGAGCAGTGCCCTAGATGAAATTAAACGTGTAGTTGCAAAAAGAATGAACTTGACAACAAATCATACAGGTTTGTATGTATAAACATGTACCGTGTTAACGGTTCAAAGTTTTGTGTGCTCGTGTTTCTTTATCACCGGTGTGGGAAGAAAAATCATTGATTTGATTAGGTAGAAGTTTCTCCTTTAAAAAAAGGGTGGGGAGGTGACCTGTAGCCCCTCTTTAAATAGGATCGGTTAGTAACTAAACAAAAAGGAGAGGAAAAAAAAGGGGACATGATAGACTGCAGTGGTGTCGTAGTGGCAAAGCTGTACATACTGCTCATTGAGTTTCTTGCAGTGCTTATCCCTCTCCTGCTGCCAGCTACAAAGCACTGAATACACTATTTTTACCAGCTTTTACTATGCCACTACACCCTGGAGAAGTACGAGGGGCTGTGCCTAACTAGGAAGGCAGGTACGCCTCCTCAGATGTTCCGCAGTCCTGCTCCCCCTCCTGTCCAGGTAGAGTGACTTTTTTTTGGGGGGGGGTCACGTTTTGGCCATGAGTGCTCTGCCATCCTGCCAGCGGCCCCCAGGCACCGGGGTGCATGCGGTGGGTGTGCAGTCTCATCTCAGCAGGCAGACCACCTACAGCTGGGTGCTTGCCTGAACCCAGGAGTTGATAAGCCCCATGAGGTCTTGCTGGCTAGGTACAGCCTAAGAACGTTCCCTCTAGAAGTTATTTTTATCTTGCAAGTAGTTCGTTAATAATCTGAAGGAAATGTGAATGCTTGTAAGTGATGCCGATTAAAAGAAAACCTTTGAGGGGGGTTCTNGAGAACTCTAACAAGAAACTGTTCCCTCTTTTTTTTTCCTGGAGGGACACCAACATGCAACTAAACTTACTCTAGCGATCTCATTGTTTAATTAAACTTACTTACTTAAAAATATATTAGTTCCTTGCCTTACAGACTTCCCATCTCTCTGCACACTGTAGTTGCATACCATAGATTAGACAGTTTGATTCTGTCCCCTAAAAGAAATGATGTAGTAGCGCAGGATCTGCGTTCCTCCCTGTTCAGATTGGAAGAGCTACTTTCCTGGGGAGGGAAGGAAAAGTAGAAGGGGCATCTCTGTGCTAGAAGCATTCCACAACACATCCTGACTTCAAAAAGAGTCTGGATGCTACTGAAAACTACTTTTTAAAAATCCTTATTTGCATTCAGCGCAGTGGGCTGGTATCAGATTAAAATAAGGAGTTAATCAGGACTGTTACAGGGGAAGAAGGAACAAGGTGCATTCCTGCCTTCTGTAGTCAGCTTCGTTTCTTCCCCCGTTCTTCCCTGCCTCTTTTTGTCTGTTTATTCGATATTAATTCAGTGGGGCTGTTCAGATGTGTAGAAACAAATGCTTGAGTGTTGGCAGGGTTGCGGCCTCACAAGCTTTAGAATAGAGACGATGTTGTCAGCTACCAGTAGCCCCACATCCTGTGGACAAAGAGTTATTGCCTAATGCACGTTATAGCAGTAGAGGAGAGTGCAAGTCCCCTTTCCCTCTGCTCTTCCTTCTTACTGGAGCCAGCTGAGTATCAGAAAGTATTAAACCTGTCAATTCACAGGATTCAAAGCAGAAATTTCTTAAAATCACTCAATAGATATCCTTTTACTTACTCTTCTGCTTCCCATTCCAGCCAAGTTTTATTATACGACAAAAATTAAAAGGTTAATTGTATACAATAAAACTCAAGTCCCTTGCCCAACCTTTGATAGGTACTACTTCCAAATAAAATGGAAAGTCCTTGAAAAGTTATGAAGGTGGTTTTAAAAAAAAAAAGTTTCTATGCAGCACAATTCCAGTATATTTAATGGCAAAGCAGCGTGGGAGGAGTTGTGGGTGCCTCTTTCATACACAAATGTCTGGGGACACACACACACACACATATATATATACACACATATATGTTTGGTTCTCGGGGATTTTTTAGAACTGTTTTCTGTAGAGTGGGGAATCTCTGTTGAGTCCTAATTTTCATTGGGACTATCTTTTGGAAGTTGTAAAACTTCAAACAAATACTGCCCATTAAGTAAGCCTCTGTCTTCATTGATCATTCACTCATTGATTGAGTGAATAAAGCTGGTGATGGTCATAAGTAAGACTTGTTTTAAGTAACTTTGAAGGGTGGTAAATTTGGGGAGTTATCCTAGATGCATTTCTTAGGAAAAATAACTTTCCATCTAAGTCAGTAAACCTTCTGTTGCTTTGCTGACTGCGAGACTGTGAGTTTTCAAGTTTTCTGCAGCTTGGAAGGACGTTAACATGATTTTGTTGGCTAAAACTAATTGAGGTGGTGTTCTGGTGTCACAAAGTGCCCTAGCACCAGCCTCTTTGCACAACTGATAAAGTCTGGAGGAGGCACACACTGAAGTATGAGTTACATACTTAGATAAATTCACGGGAGCTTTATTTTTCTTTCAGGGCAGAAAGACATACACATTGTAGGTAGCTAGTTAGGGTGTAGAAAAATGGAGCAACAGAGAATGACGGGCAAAATTCTGGTCGGAGTGCCATATGCTGCCTGTGTCAGGAAAGCAAGATTTAAGCCTTTAGACAACTGGTAATTAATATCTGGGGTGATCTTCAGTTTTGTTTCCAAGCAATTTTCTTAAATATTAGAAAGACCGTTTGCTATTCTTTGTAAATATAGTCTTCATTTTAATCTATTCGAATACCTCTTTTAAAATTGCATGAGGCATATCGTCTCTGCCCGCATGGGTATCTTACATTAAGGGCAGGGTTTTTTGCAAGCTTTTAATTGATTTTATAATGATTTTGGAATTAAGTTGTTCTAGTTTTTATTAAATTTATTTTAAAGAATTTTTACCACCTCTGGAACATTCAGGAATGTTTATGTCAAGGAATATAAATTAGTAAATTAATGGTATCTGGTTATTATATGGCTTATTATAAAAAAATAGGATTATTTTTATAAGGTCACACTTGACTTATTTCAATGTGAATAGATATTCTAATTATTTTCATCTTTATTTTAAACTAGTAAAGAAAAAATAAATACTCCCTATTTTTGCCTTAACTACTACAGTCTTTTGTTTCTCGAGTAGTTGCTAAAGGCCTGGATCCAGCTGTCCTTTTTGCCATAGGACTTTTTATAACCTGAGAACTTCCGTTTGAGCCCTGAAAACCACCATGTGTTACATTTTGGGGAAAGCATTTAGGTTTGTTAAGTAATTAAGAAAGTTATTAATCACAACCCGTGTTTCTTTTCATTTAAAAAGTTGCTTGCCAACTGTGCAAAAGAAGAAACCGGTTTTTTTTCTTGCTGCTTTTAAAATAACTGCTTCTTGTGTTTTAAGATGGCTCAATCCTGCAGCTGTTTAGGCACAGGGAAACGCAGGTGGAGTTCCCAGGAGCTCTGCACCATCGCCTGGGTTGGGAGGTTGTACGGAGCGATTCTCAGTTCGTTACCGCAGGAGGGTAATATATATGACACATAAGCACTTCTGAGGAATAGTTCTGGCTGAATGACTTTGTGTGTGGTAATCTGCTAGTATTTGGTTGAGGAAAACAGTTGAAATAATAGGCTTCACTGCTGGCTTTTTATTTTATGTGTATGTGTGGGCTTGTTGTTTCTTTAAGATGATACGAAGTGGAAAGCGTTAAACCTGACCAGAAAACTCCCCGTGCATCTTACAAACATGTACTACTATCTACCTCACCTTCGAGAATACGAAGATGCCATTTTCCCAAATGTTATTTTTGGCCAACAGAGAACTGGAGGTAGGAAATAATGTTTGGCTTATATTTTCTATATGTTTATGTTTTATGTTAAGTTCTAGCAATGAAGCATACATACTCAAAGTTCGGAGAGGGTTTTCTCCCTAAACTTTATAATGCTGCCAAACTGAATAAATTTTAACGGGAATGGCAAAAGCACTTTTACCGCTCCCATCCCAATTTCAAGTCTTCCCCGAAGTATTCTGATAAACCTTTTCAAATATCAACAAAACATAGTCATAACTGAAAAGCAATATTATTTTTGTTCTTAGTCATGGATTCGTGTGGCAAAGATTCGTTAGCTGACATGTTTTTTCCCCACAAAATTAGCATGAGTAAGGAAGCCAGGGAGAATTTACTATTCACATTTTGCTAAAGTTAGAAAGGTGATCATTTGAAGGATATTAATAAACCTTCAGCGTAGCTTTCTCACAGGTAAAAAGAACATTCCAAAGCAGTAAGCAAACAAGGAACTAGTCGACCATTTTGCTGGGGTTTGTATTTTGTTGAAATTTTGACTTTTCTCTAGGGTGATTTCATTTACAGAAACATTGGCAGCACTTTTGATTTAACTAAAAAACCAACTTGGCCGTGCCCATGACAATGGATAACTTTTTACAGCCTTTTCATCAGTAGGTGTAGTTGTAGCAATGTGATCTAGTGCTGTAGTTCTCACTAGAGTGCCCACATATGTGTCTCAGTTTGCTAAAGACCAGAGGCTGTCAGCAAAATGATTTGCAAAAGACCCCCAGAAAACCAGATACATTCACAAGCAAGAAAAAAAAAATTTTAAAAAAGGAAGAAAAGTAATAAGTAATAAAAGAATGCTCTGTGTTTAATTTTCACTTGTTTGTACGTGAAAATCACAATAGCAAGATGGCAGTTTAATAAGTACAGGTTGACTTTCAGCATGTAAAACCAAACAAAACCCCAACGGTTTAGCGGGTTATGTGCTGGGAAGGAGTGTTGGAACTTCGGCGTTTTTGAGCTGGCACTGGCACAGATGATGAAGTCTGGAGCAAGTCACTGACTGCACCTATTCCTTTCCTTGAAAATCTGCCGCTTCCTTACCAGCCTCGCAAGGTTTTGGTGAATAGGAATCGTCTGCAAAGACAAAGGATTCGTCAGGTTTACTGAGCTACGTTAGGTCACTGATTTAGGTAATGCCCGTACCAATGAAAACAGACGCGTCCTGCTTACAATCTAATGATGTAATACGGCGCAGGTTTGCTACTAGTGAAGTCTTTCCCAGAGACAATTTCAGTTCCTTTCTTCTTAATAACGATAACGTCTAAGCTCCTTTCTTACTATTATTGATTATGTCAAAGCCATTGATTCGTATCAGTTAAACTGCTCAGAAAGGTTTTTGAGTTGGATTCCTTTCCCAGATACACAGCGCTTGCCTCCTGTGAGAACTTGCTCACTCAAAGTGTTGGTTTAACTCTTACTACTCAGATCACCAACTTCATAGCAAGAGCTAGCACTTATTTTGCAATACCCACTTTTGAAACTCAGTAACGGCTACCTGTGTGTTGCCAGAGGTAGTAATATCTCCAAGTTCTCAAATGTTGACAGTCTACACGGTGTAGACCTGGTGCTTATAACACTGACAAAGGTGTCTCTGACCTAAACTTAGCTGGACGTATCTGTTCTTCCAGGTAGTAAAGCCAATGCTGTCACAGTGCTGTAGGTATATTAACTGTCACCAAGTCTCATGGTCACATCAAATCAAAATTAAAGTGTAATTTCAGTTTCTTTTTACTTGAGTTAAAATTACGTGGCTTGTGGACTTCTTTCTTTGCAGTCTCACTGGTGATGGGTATTCCTACTGTGAAAAGGGAAAAACAACATTATCTCATTAATACGCTGCATTCCCTGCTGTACGAACTTTCTGGAGAGCAGAAGAGCGACTGCGTAATAATCATCTTTGTAGCAGAGGTAAGTGTGCGTGGAAAGGCACAGTATGCTGATAGAAAGGCAACACGGAGATTTATGTCTTAGTGTAATAGTATAGAAGAGGCT
>VYZV01014270.1:32012-48633 GCA_013401275.1 Pandion haliaetus | reverse complement strand
GGCCCCGCTGCGAAGTTTGTTTGTTTATTTTTTCACGGCTGGCTCGGGCGTCCGGTAACATCTCCTGGTGGGCTCGCTGTGCTTGCACCCGTATTCAAAAGCTTTGCGGGCCTAGCTGCTGGCTCATGAGGAGCCCAGCGATGCCTTTAATTAACCCCCCCGAGCTGCGCAAACCGGAACGCCGCCTTTTCGGGATGGTGGGGTTTGCTCAAGAAGCAGTAAAAGGCTGGAGGAAAATTTGAAGCTGCGTCTCCAGGAGGATTGTCAGTAGACTGGCAAAGCTGGTTTTAGCAGAAACGGCATTTGGTTTCCGCTCTGGTTGCTGAATGTATTTTGTTGCTGTATTTTCTGCTAAAACATTGATGTTTCGGTTGTAGGTTGAATAGTATTGGAAATTGGGTGACCATCTTTTTGTAGCTTTAACGTGTAAGGTGTCTGCCGTTATTCTAGGCGGTTTGAGGGGCATGATATAATGCAATAAGGTCCCATTAGAAGCTTGGCAAATGAGTATCGTGACTTGTGCCATATAAAGAATTTTTCAGAAAGTAGCAGCAATCCTGTGGATTTTAGAAAACCTGTGACAAGCATACTGCTGGTTTATTTTTAGCTAGCTTCTCCAGTCCTAAAAAAAATGAAGCCTTTCACAAAAAAGGAAAGTATTTTCCTATCTTTTAGAATCCTATGGGTTTTTATTACCAACTAATTAAATGTGTTTCAGATTCTCACAAAAGACTAGAATCAAATCAAATGTGCTTCATTCCTGCTAAACAAATTAGTATAAACGTAAGGCAAGAAGCCAGATCTTAGATTTGGAGAAGTCTTGGAGTTAAGAGCTCTTTCATATTTAAAGTAGTTTCTCTTCTGTGTGGCTTTTTTTTTGTTGGGTTGGTTGGTCGGGTTTTTTACATAGTTTCAACACAAAGAGGAAGAATTGTCTGTATTTTCTTACCTTGATTTATTTTCTTGTTTTATATTTCATATCTTCTTTTTCTTTCTCCAGCGTTTGCCATTTTGGGTTTAAATAGAGCCGTAGGAGGGAGTACTTGTGGAATTTTGCTGTCACATCAGAAGGATTCCATTTGCATTCAGCAGCTGCTGCAATTTTACTGCCTCTTGTTGGAGGTCACCAAACCCACGGCAGAACTGGCATCTGCCCATCTGTTTGGTGGCAAAGTATGACGTCTTCGTTCAACCCCCGTCCTGCACTGGTGTTTTAAACTGAGATACTGACTTTGCATTTGAAGCAGCTGACAAATGAATGTGTCCTCTTCTGCTGGCCCTGCTATAGCAATGGTTACTTCTGTCAGATGAGTACAGCAAATGGCCAGAGTCAACACTATCTTACAGTGAAGCTTGGTGTGTTTGTTAAAATTTAAACTGTGATTTTTATAGGAAAAAAAATTAAAATCTCTAGTTTAGATACTGGTTTATAATGCCCTCCCTAGGATGTATTACGTACTGTTTCTGCTCTCTTCCTTCCTTACCTGGTTCTGTTCTTTGGCACATCTCCTTTCCCCAGACTGTCCTTTTTCATACTGCTGTTTCTTTCGCACTTCTCTGTCATTGGCACCTGGGCATATTCTTACATGTTTCTTCTTGCCTAGGTGTGTTCATGCTCTTTCATGTGAGTTAGGTCACTCCGTTCCTGTCCTCAGCGCGCCTGGATGATGAGAGCCCAGAGCGTGGTAGGGCATTTCTCTCTTGCCCAATTTAAAAAAAAAAACAATTTGCAAGTTTTGTTCAGCACAGAGGACTTTTCAGTGATCTTGCTATTAGCCCCTTAACAATGTATGACTTCAGAGTTTTCTGACACTGAATGCTATTAGGGCAGTAAAAATGCATTCTTAACCTCAGACGGATACCTAGAAAAGTTCATATTATTGTTCAAAAGCACTGGAGCTTTCTAATTAAACATGTCTAGTATTTCTTTTTCTGGCAAAATACTATGCTTCTTGGGTCTTGTCCTCATAGATTGCAGTTCTTTTGCTTTGACTCAAAGTATAGATGTAACGGTTAGTAAAAGTTTTGCTGTCTGCTCCCTCTGCACCCCTATACTGTCACAAAGTGTTAAACGGGAAATTTAGATATCCTTTATAAGAGAAAAACCCTTCACAGTAGGAGGTAGGTATAGGTAGCTGATGGTCCCCAAAACAATTATCTTGCCCTCCTCCTATAACAAACATACTAGACTTACTTTTCAGGATGAGGCCTAAATGTTTTAAGGCAACAACAAAGGATGGTTTTGTGGTTGAGGCAGATGATTTGCATTAAGCTTTAGATTCTGGTGCTGGCAAATTCTGCTAGTCTTTTAGGATTAAATCTCATAAAGGACTTAGAAGTTTGTGTGCTTGGTTCTGCAGATTGCCCACCCAGAACTGCAGTCTAGAGCCCCGGGTGAGTTTTGGGGTCCGGAAGGGATCCTGGCAGGAGAGCCCTTGTTGAGTATTACCTGATACTCTCATCTGGGTCTTTCCAAGATCCATTTTAGCTCTGCTGCTTTCAAGTTCTACATGGTGGCTGATAAAAGTTGCTGTAGCACGCTTGTCTCATCAGCTGTGCTTATTGCCCAGACCCAGTGTATGCCCTGTCGTTGCAGGTGTTACAAATATGTGGGTGGGCCTAGAAGTTAGCCTTCTTAACAGAAACTGCTCTTTTTGAAACTCTAGGCTTGAGGTTTAGCTGGAAGATGTAACTCGGAGTTTCCTTTGTCAGCTTCAGGGAATCTAAGCCAAACAGGAATTGAACAAGAGGTAATAATTCTTTAATTGTATATCTTTGCAGTAGTTTGCAATCCAGATAAGACAACATACCTGATGGATGTGTTGCCTCCATTCAGCTAAATGTTAATAGAACTACTAAATAGGAAAAAGAGCGAAGTTTACACAGTACTTTCCACTAACAGCAATTGATTACTATTTTAGACTACACAGGTACGTGTTTTCTAAATGTAAGTTCTACCAAAGTTGAATAAAAGATCTTTTGTAACTTAAAGCTCTAAGCAGATACAAGATTTTTCTTTTGTGCCAATGGTATTATGATTTGTGAATGCAATTGGTTTTTTTAGTCTAGGCTCTCATGGAAATGGGGAAGTTATTGAAATGTGTTCAGACTTCAATAAATTTCTTCTCTGTTGCCTAGGAATTACAACTTTCTGATATACGATGGATCGCACTAAACTGCTGGAAATTATGCAAACCCAGCTTTGTAGTTAGCCACAGGAAGCATTTTTAAATTGTATCTGAGAAGTACTAATATTGAAGATCAATTTTTTTTCCCTGTAAAGTAATGCAGCTGATAGTTGATTTAAAAAAAGAAAGTTTTATTGTTCAGAATACACACACTGTGTTTCTGAGTTCAGGAACAGCATGATCTTTTTCACATCTCAGCGTTTCCCATTTCTGTTTAGCACATGGCATTGCTCTGTAGCTAAAATTGCATTGTGAAAGCTAAAACCTTGATGGTCTGTGTTAAAGAGATAAGGAAGAACATGTACCTTTTGAAGGGGAGTGCCGGTTTCTTTAAACTGAGTGCCTAGCTGATAACACTGTTTGCTTTTGGTAGCCTCCTTGGTCCAGATAGCCTTTTCAGTGCTAGATAATCTTTTGAGCAGAGCCAATCCCAAATTCTAATTTGTTTAATAAAAAGAAAAAAAAAACCCCTACATCAAGACCTCAGAGCTCTGTGTTTTGAATCTACTTGAATGTGGGCAAAAGCAGTTTTGCTTTCTTACTTTGGGGGCCTTTTGATGAGTGTTCTTCACTCATACAAAGAACTGTATGTCTGTTTCCTTTACTGAACTTGTGAAAGAAGTCACTTTGGCAACGAACAAGGAAAGAAGTGTCATTCTCATGCAGTCAAGACAGGGGAGAGGTAGTAGTTAATTACTTCATAATGTGCCTGAAGCAAACAAAGCAACAGGTTTGTGTGGTGGGATTGTTTTCTTCAATGCCAAGTGCAGCTGAGGGAATGGGAAGGTGCTGAGCTGAGTTTAGTCAGGAATATTGCAGCGCTTTTCCCTTCATATCGCCTCAAGAGTATACTTTGTCTCCCCCTCCTCACTCTAAGAACTGGCTAAGTGGTAAGCCTTGGGAGATGCTATCAGCGTTGGAAAGATGGATGGGCAGAGGAAGGGGTCCTAGAGCAGGGTCTGGGGTTGGTCGTGGAGGAGAGTGCAATGCAGAGCCGCGGGAGTCTGCGCCTGGCTGTCAACAGCTGCCCTGTGGGACGGGGCTCAACTGCTTCGGGTCTCCTGGCTGTTCTCATCTCTCACCCCTTCTTCCTTCCCTGAGAGTGAGCTTTGTGCTGCTCCATCCCTGTCCCTAATACAGCCACCTCCTCTGCTCTGTTTCCCTGGCCTCCTCTGCCAGATGCAGTCCACCCCCCTCACTTAGAAACCACAAAATTAAGGTATTGTGAAAAACAGATTAGTGTTTCTTTCTTCCCCTGCAGTTTACTAGCTAGAATCAGCATTGCTTAACTCTGAAGCTTGCTCCCTTCATCAGGAGCTACGGTATTTCTTCCTTAAGAGGCAAAGTACTTCAAGCAAAAACATTTGAGTATCATGCTGCTGTTCATGAGTGTCCTTGAAGTGCCACATAGTGACTGGTAAGTGTTGTATACTTGAGGAAACAGAGTTATTACCATATTTCTATGCAAACACCTAGATTATGGCAAACTGTAGACTGTTAAAGATGCAGAATTGTGGGGAGGAAAAAAAAGAGACTGGAAAGAAGCATGGTAAGTGTCCTAGTCCATTCTTCCCCAGGTGAGAACACTGTATCATCCCAACCGAGTTTTTTCAAGCTTTTTCATAGAAATCCTCCAAGGATGGCAATGCAGTAGTCTCTAAGGCAGTCTATTCCAGGGCCTTAGTCTCCTTAACTTGGAAATTATTTTCCTAATATCTGACCCAGGTTCCCATTTTTGCAATTCCTTCTTGTTCTATCCCCAGTGGAAGTGCAGAACGTTTGGGTTTTTTTCTTTGCTTTTTTTTTTTTTTTTTTTTTTTTTTCCCCCCAAAGTGCTTTTCTCCTAACAAAGCCACGTCTCTCTTGCAGGGTATGCACTGGAAAGTGTTCATACTGGTCTTGTGGTGCTGGCTGAGTGAGTGGGTGAGACTGGAGTGAGCTCTGGCACAAACAGCTAATCTGTTTTGGATGGGCATTGCTGAATTAGCACGTATACATGATAGTGATTTTTTGTGCCAGTACGTGCCAGTCTGCCGCTCCCTATTCCAGAGGAAGCTCCTATTGCTCTGCCATGTGCACACTGCGTGCATGATGGGCTGCCAGCTCTCTTGGGTTGTGGGGGGTTTGTGTGTATATTCGCTTTGCAAAAGGCTGATGGTAGTAGCATAAGAGTGTGTTGCCTGAGAGAAAACATGGACCTTCACTGGACCAGCTGCAGTTCATTCATTTGCCAGGAGAACTGGAAGGACCAAATTGCAAAGGATGCTTTGGTCAATTTCTCTACATAAAGTCCTCTAGCTGTTCAGTATGACTTGAGATTGCCCAAATGCAGGACATATTTCTGTGTTTCTTACTCCATGGATGATGCTTTTCGCCTAAACTTTTCTCAGAGGTCCCAGTCCGGGCCCTTTAACCATTTTATCGTAGTCCTGCTACCTTTGAATCAGTGGCCTGGCATCTTCTAACCCAGTGCCGAAACCCTGCTGCCTCTGAAATGTCAGCCTGCAGCTCCTCTAGCGCAGCCCTGCAGGCCCTGGCAGCCTGTAACTAATTATCTCAATTCACATGGTGAGCCAAAAAAAAGTGCAAGGACTGTTTGAAAATGAAGTACAAAGGAAAAACAAGAGGCAAAATGAAACTGAAGTAGAATACGATTCACAGACCTGCACGAAACTGAGCCAGGGAAAGGGCAGAGGCAGGCAGGGTGGCTGCCAGGGTGGGAGGGCTGGACTGGTTTCTCTGCACGGCCGCAGAGTGCCTCCTGCAGCCTGGTGCTGCTGTGCTGGGGGTGAGTCTGCGGCAGCAGCGTGGCATGGGAAGGAGGCCTGCTGGGGAAGGCATGTGCAGGGCATGGAGACGCAGCTCATGCAGAGTCTGAGGAGCTGGCTGGTAACGATAAGGCCTTATGGGACCCTCAAAATGAGGGTCATACTTGAATGAGCTCCCATTGAGTCTGTGCTGGCTCGATTGGACTCTCACTCCTCACCTTGGTCCATACCTATCGGCTCCGCAATGCTGCACCCACCTAAGGACCTTGCAGATCCGCTTGCCAGGCTCCCCTCGCCCACTGCCAGCACAATTTCTGTGCTGTGCTCACCTTTTCAGGGTGACTTGAAACCGTTGCATCAGTTTCCGGAGGGTCTGGGCAAACATCTGCTGGAGGAGTCGGACACAAGACCTGAGATCTGAGGCAGGAAGAGACCTGTATATAGCAGAGAGAAGGTAGCAAACAGGATTGAAAAGATCTGCATTTGAAGGAAGCTGGTGACACTGAGGATAAAGGGGCAGGTGGAGAGCAAAAAGGAACAGATGACAAAACCTCCAAGGTAGCTGTACAAGGTGCCGTGAAACCCTGGCCTGGACACATGGTGACAGAACCTGCATAAAGCCCTGCTAGTATGGAGTAAAACCATCACAATTGGACAAACATGAACACTGCACTATTGGACAAACGTGATCCACCATGAGGAGTTTATATCAGTAAGTGCTTCATGTCACGCACTGCTTTAACCCAATTTTGGGACGTTACAGCTCAATTTATTTTATCATCAAACTGTGGCCCTCACTTGTGAAAAGAGCTAGACAGCTTGCCCATAGCATGACATGGGCTTTCTGGCCAAAGCTGACCCTCTTTCCCTCTCCACCACTGACACGACAGCAGAGTTTTTCTCTCGGTTCAAAGGGATTGTACTGGCAATTAATAACTGCCTTATAATAATGCTCTTACCTGTAAGAGGTGGGAAGTGAGGTACTGCCATTGTTGCATACCATAACTGTTCAGTTCAGATGCATTTGTTGGTGTCTGGCTTCCAATGCATTTTGGGTTACAGTTGGGACCCAACATGGGCAAACCTGGTGTTTTTGGAGAAGACTGGGAGTGTGGCCCTGCCCGGCCATCCTTTAGAGGGCACTGACCGACCGTTTGTGGTTCTACCAGTGGCTGAACAGACCCAGTGACTTGTTGCCACTGAGAGGAGAATGGCTCATTCCCCTTTCCTGCTCCCTTCTTTCCTTGTCCTCACAGCTTTCTCGCCTTCTCCAGCCCATGCAGTCCTGACCACTTCCCTCTTAAGGGCTGGTTGGTTTTTATTTTTTGCAATGAGTTCATTTAGGATGTTTTAGTGACTTAAATCTGCTTCCAGAGTCAGAGCTGACACAAGATAAGCAGCAGGGTGTGTGGCCCAGGGACAAAGGCAGACTGTTCCAGTGCTGATAAAGTGTTAATTGGCCTTACTGCCTCCTGTGAAACTATATCCTTTGCAGCACAATTCTAGAGGAATAATTAGCACTAATTGGTCAGCCTGTTTTACCCAAAAAAGAGGGGAGAGGGGAGGGTGGAAGGCAAGGAGAGAGACGAAAGGGCTGAGTGTTGGTGAAAGGATGGAAGAGAGAGATGATGTGTCAAGAGGGACTTCAGGCCCCGGGGCTGGGAAGTGGTCTGATGGGAAGAGGATTTCAATGACTGCCCAGAGGAGGGGGAGCAGACCCCCCTCCAGAGCAAGGGGGATTTCACAGAGAGCTGTAAGAGGTGCCTAGGGCAGGATTTAACATCTAACGTGTTTGGCTCCTGTCCCCTTTCTCCTCACAGAAGGGCCCAACTGGTATGGAAGATAGATGGTGGGTCTCTGGCTAAGCACCTTGGCCTCTCAAATTCACCTCCCACTGCTGCCATGTCCTCAGTGTTAGATAAAACACACTTAATTTTCTTGTCTTTTAAGGGCACCAATTCAGACTCCCAGAGCTGCCTCTGTCCCTCTTGCCAGGTTAGCTTTTTTCCCCTTGAGCTTTGTATGGGTCTGCAAAGAAACCAAGTCAGTGAGCAGAGGAAAGAGGAGAGCGGGGCTGGAAATGGGGCAGGAGCTCTCCTACCCACCGAGATAACCACAAGGGCCAAGGGGCCCTGCTGGGGGTGGTCTTTGGCCCTACAACAGCTTTTCCTCCCAGCTGAGACAGACTCTGCTCCCCTGGTACAGGAGTCAAACCAGTCCAGTCACCTGCAGCCCTGAGAGGCAGGTAACAAAATGCCAGGTAAAGCACAAATTAGCAAATGATGTAACACTGTATAAATTTCCCACCCTTCCTAGGAAAGACAACAACTCACTGCCTTACTGGGGAGCTGAAGCAAATAGACTGTTATTTTCAAGCATGTGTTGACCTGGGACTGTTTTGAGTCCCAGTCATCCCAGCAGAGGAGTAGAGCAAAAGCGCTGGCTGCTGGAGCCTGTGGCAGATGCTGCTTGTGGGTGGCTTAGAGGCATCTGAATGTTTTGGTGCCTTTCTGCTTTCTAGAAATGTTCACCCTGCTCTGAGCATCCATACCTCAGTGTCCATCCATAACCTTCCGTGTGCCTGCCCAGCTTATGGCCTTTTTAGTGAGAAATACCAAACCCTTAGTTGTAATGGTATTTTGTTCCCACTCAAGCTCCCTTGAGAGTCTCCTGGTCAATGCTGGGTGAGGGCTTCCTCCCCCAAGCTTACATATTTGGTGAATGTAGTGAGAGAGCCAGACACAGGTGACTTGATCCAGAGAAGCGAGTTACCAGCTGTCTGTTACAACATCAGCCTTGCTTAGCCTTGACCGGGACTGGGTGCCTGTGGGTGTGATGTGGTGCAGCACGAGCTCTGCTCCACAATGAGCCGAAGGCTGGGAGGAGAAGGGGAGGGCAAAGCACGACATCAGGGCCCTGTATAATGCATCCAAAAGGGGACTGAGAGAAAGGGAGCATGCCGGGGACATCTAGCCCCACACTGCAGGCTTAGCTCAAAGCTAGGACTTTAAAACTGGCTATGATGCTCTCTTTGCTTGGCCCGCATAGTCTGAGGAGCATCCTGAGTTGCTCTGAGGCAAACTTTTCCATCCCGGTTCCTGCTACACTCACATGCAGCCTTCCCCCAGATCTGTACTTGCTCTATTTGTATAAGTGACAGAGCCCCCTGAACAAGCACAGGGTGTTAGCTGTCAGCCATCAAGGATGTGGCAAAGTCCTATGGACAAGTGATACTCTAAATGTGACTGCTTAAAATGAAAGGTGAACCGTTAAATGGCCAGTGATTCTTACCTGCAATAGCCTGAGCACAGTTAAACCCAAAGAGGGAGGAAAATGAAATAGAAACGGCTACTAAAAGTGTCATTGCAAAAACAATCTAAAGAAATACCATATGAACGTAGGAAAAGGAACTGTATTTTCATGCACTCCTACTTTTTGAAAGCATCAGGAAACAAGCTGTTGAGCAGTGGAATAGATAAAACCAGGCTCCCAACCTTCCCTGAGCCCACTAAATATTGCTGCCAGTGATGCCGCTACTGGGCCAGAGGCAGGCGGTGGCACGGCCACCCCAGCTGTGCCCGCATGCTGAGGGGTGGCTGGTGCATGTGCCAAGTGGCATGTCCTCTGCCATCAAACCAAGCTCCTACCAGGTGAGCTCAGCCTCCCTTCCCCCCTTCCCATGGACAGGGTCACTGATACAGGTGTGTCTCTCTTCTCTACCCAGCCACCAGTTGTCAGTTAATTTATAGGAACTCTAGTATATATGAGGCATCTTGGCTAAATTTGATTGTTACCTGGGGACACTGGGGAAAAAACAGGCAGACAGGCCTCGGGATTATACAAGTCTCTTGCCTTTATGAAATGAAGACTAAAAATTAATCCAGAGCTCAGAAAACTGGCAAATGGCTCTGGCTGTTGCAGGGTGCCAGGACCTGAGCCATGTCGATGCACTCTGTGACACAGAGACACCCAGAACCTTTGCCAAATGTGGCACAGAGGTGGGCATGCAGCACTGGAGATGTCCAGCCGGCGCAGGTTGGGTTCCTGGTGGGAATCTGCTGCTGCCATCTTCCTCTGCTCTCAGCCTGGGCTGCGCCTCTTAAAATGTGTGAAGGTCTTCCACAGGTCCAGTGCCCCAGTGCTGGGAGCAGGGATGCTCAGGTACTTCAGAGTAATTGAGTGTGAAAGTCTTTGGGAACATGCACTTTGATTTGGATAGTGTCATGGTTTAACCCCAGTGAGCAACTAAGCACCACGCAGCTGCTTACTCGCTTCCCCCCAACCCAGTGGGATGGGGGAGAAAATCAGGAAAAGAAGTAAAACTCGTGGGTTAAGAATGGTTTAATAGAACAGAAAAGAAGAAACTAATAATGATAATGACAACACTAATAAAATGACAACAGTAATAACAAGAGGATTGGAATATACGAGTGATACACAATGCAGTTGCTCACCACCCACTGATTGATGCCCAGTTAGTCCCCAGGTGGCGATCCTCCCCTGCCCCCACTCCCCCCAGTTTATATACTAGATGTGACATCATATGGTATGGAATACCCCGTTGGCCAGCTTGGGTCATCTGCGCTGGCTGTGTCCCCTCCCAACTTCTTGTGCCCCTCCAGCCTTCTTGCTGGCTGGGCATCAGAAGCTGAAAAATCCTTGACTTTAGACTAAACATTACTTAGCAACAACTGAAAACATCAGTGTGTTATCAACATTCTTGTCATACCTAGCTCAAAAACATAGCGCTGTACCAGCTACTAGGAAGACAATTAACTCTATCCCAGCTGAAACAAGGACAGATACACAGAAATGCAAAGGCAAACAACAGGGCTCTGATAGTCACAGGGATCTGGCTTACACATGGATATGGACTGGTTTCTACTACGTTTTTCTTTTGTGCCAGGTATTTTTCTCCATAAGAACAAGCCTATTTCATCCAGCTGCACCTTCCAGCTCTGCTGCTGATGTTTTCATGCTCTTTGCCTATGGTGCATGCTGCATGGGCATGAATAAGCAGGTATCAGTATGGTGCGCTGGCAGACTCCCAAGGGATCTGCAGTAAGCAGTGAGCACCGTGATCCAAAATCATCTTCCATGTTGTGTTAGCAAAGTACAAAGCCCGAGGGCGCTGATGCTAGCATAGCTTAACAGGGAGGACTGGGTGAGCTCTAACTTCTCCGTGTCTTTTCTGACAGCACTGCCCCGTGGGGCTTACACCGGGTTTTGTTCAGCAGTCCCTGTGCTCCCTAGTGCTGCATCTGGCTTTCCGTGGCAGCGGCACAGCCTCCCTGGAGTGAAAAGGAGGATAACAACAACCTCCACCTCCTGCAACAGTGCCGCTGCAGCCAGGTTACTGCTCTTCAACACCAAGTTATCACTGGCTTAGCTGTTTTGCATAAAAGCAATCCCCTTCTCCATCTTCCTAAGACCTGGCTGGGCAGCTCAGACTTAGCAGCTCAATTTCTCCACAGGGGCACTGTCAGGACGTTGCCAGATTATAATCAAAAAAGTCCCCAAATCCAGGTGGAAATCATGGCAAAAATCGCCACAGGAACTAAGGAGAACAGCTCCTTAGGATAAGTATATGCAGCTACCCATGGGCTACAGGAATGTAGAGCTGAAAAACAGGACTGGCTTCCCAGGGCTTTTCATTCTCACTTTCTGAGTAATCCTGTTGGTTTTGAGGGTGAAAACAATCCTGTATTCTGATCCAGAAGAACCAAACCCAGTAAGGCACAAGTGTCCCAACACGGACTACTCCACAGGAAGCTCTGCTGCTAATTAGATTTGGCTTTCCTGATTTTCTGTGTAATTCTATGTGTTTGCCCCACCTTCACTTCTTCATGATAGATGAAGCCTTCTGCCACTATAGCCAAACGGTGGCTATTTGGGGCCGGAGCACCCTGATGAAAGGCTTTCTCATCTGCATTTTGTTATCTTGGAAAGGGATTTACCTCCACGTTGTACCTGATGTCCAATTACCCATACCTGTTGCTCATCTCAGCACTTTGATTTTCCTGCCTATCCCCTTTCCACCTTTGTTCTTATCGCCAGGCCCCAATGAAAGCCAGCATTTTTATAGCTAGGATTTACCCACTAATTCCCACTGCTGGGGAGCAAACCGGGGCCCTGACGTGTATCGCTTGGTTTATGAGAAAGCAGGGTTGTATGGTGAGAAACCGCAGAAGGCAGGAATATGCAACCAGTTGTGCGACTCCCTTCCCTGAAGGAAAGAGTTTGCCGTTACCCTAAACAGAGCAAGTCAGAGCAGCCAGGCACCCTGCACTCCTTCCACACTGCTATCCCCCAGCTGCACCACAGGGGAAGAAAACATGGTGGACGGAGATTTTCAGGAGATACCGAGTCCTGGCTGAGGCAACAGGGTGCCGGCACATAGTGCAGGCAGGACACAGTCTTGGGCCATCTCTGAGCATTTTTGAGCAACCTGCAGAAAGTACTTGATGCCAGCCAAAGGGCCGTGGCGAGAACTGAACCCAGCTGCCTGGGTGGGTGAAACCCCTTGCTCAGCTCGCTGCCAGCGCTGGTCCTGGTGGCGGGGTTCTCTGCAGCCTTCCCTTCCTCCCTTTGCACTGCTCACACCACAGGCATCTGCAATTCGCTTCTCTTCATCCTCCTTTTCCCCTTTGCAAGAGGGTCAGAAGAAAAGCCCCACCCAAGAGTTTCCTGTTCTGCGAGTTACCTTTTTTGTTTTTTTAATCTCATTATTGGATTGTCTCTTGCTCAGCTTCCTGCCAGATCCCTGGCTGTTCGCTTGGGTTGTTTGGAGCCCCTCAGTCACTGCCCCACTCTCTGCTGGCACAGAGGTATGTGGCCAGGACGTGGTTGCAGAACACTCTCAGAGCCTGTCACGGCTTCCCGTGCCCCAGCTCTCCACCTGCAAGCAGCTACCAGGCCAGTGGTTTTGAGCCACAGCCTGTTTTTTGTGTTTCCTATTGTCGTTGTGGAGTTTCTGCATGATTTCTTTGTCAGTCACTGAGGAAATCAGCTTTGAAGGCAAAATGGGAGCAGAGGGGTCTGAGTTTGGTCTTGTATTTGGTGCAGAACATCCCACGTTCCATCAAGGGGCTGGAGCACATGCTGCCTCCTTGTGCTGGTCATGAACTGGAGTTTGCCACGCACCCACACCCAAGGATGATTTCTATACTGAACATCAGTAGGTATTACAACTAACATGTCAGCGAGGGCATCTATTGGAAATAAGCTGTGTCAGATACTTTTGGCCCAGTTACCCTTTCTTTTCTGGAGTGGCAGGCGACCAGCCAGCGCTGTGATGGCCAGACTCTGCTGCAGGCGAGGTTAAACTGTTGGAGTCCTGTTCCGTATGCCCATGGCTGTAGTGGGCTGGAGGAGATGTGCTCAGCACTTTTCACTCAATCAACAAGATAAGGTCCTTATGCCCTGTGCAGATGACCCTCACATAGGTGGTGGGGCTGAAGTTTGCCTTCATTGAGGAGCCAGGAGTGAGAGTTTTGGCTGAGTACTGATCTTAGGCTAGGGACACAGAATTTGAGGCAGCCAAGTTAGCAAGTTAGAATCATAGAGTAGAATCATAGAATAGTTTGGGTTGGAAGGAACCTTTAAAAGTCATCTAGTCCAACCACCCCCTGCAATGAGCAGGGACATCTTCCGCTAGATCAGGTTGCTCAGTGCCCTGTCCAGCCTGATCTTGAATGTTTCCAGGGATGGGGCATCTACCACCTCTCTGGGCAACCTGTTCCATTGTTTCACCACCCTCATCGTAAAAAATTTCTTCCTTATATCTAAGTAAGTTCCCATCGTAAAAAATTTCTTCCTTATATCTAAGTAAGTTCCCATCTGCTGAGCTTGGCCTGACCCTGAACAAGGTAACATGTTTCACATTACCAGAACTCCCAAGTTACTGTCTGTCAGCTGAACCATCAGTTGGGACTGATCTGCTGCTCATGCCACCAGTGCTGTGTGCTAGTCTGGGAACCAGAAGAAGGTAGGAGCCCATTGCAACCACCCTGGAATACCAGGCTGGGTCTGGGGGTCCATATACGTCCTGTATCGTGAGTGTCATGCAATGAAGTACTCGTATACATCCATGTCTCCAACATTTGAAAAAATATGCAAGCAATAGGATAGCTCACAGACTGTTTCCTTCACTGTCCTCCATAAACATAGTTACACTCTTCATGAAGGCCTCCCAATAGAAATGAATAGATGATACCCTCCTTTCCCAGCTTTGGTGTGAGAGCCAGCCCACGGAGGCTCTCCTCCCGCCTTTCTTTAGTTCAATATTGTAGTAATGGCACAAAGCCTTTCTCCCAGCTGTGAACAGGGCTGATCGTAGCCAAGGCTGCATTTTACACCATCATCTCAAGTATCAGGACAACCAGCTAAAAACAATTACTTTCTCCACCTCAGGGCTCTTCTTGTGCCTTTCAGTTAGTTGCACTAAGATCTGCGTTTCCTAACAAAAGAGCCTTGTTCTCCATTGCTATTTCAACTAGGATCGAGTGTCAGTGGTACGCCTGCCTGCTGCGTCCCCTGTGAGTGCTCGGCTCGGGGCCTGCCCTGCCGGAACATGGGGTCAGAGAGCTGACAGGGATTTTCCCTCTAGCTGCTATCCCTGCCCTTGTACGTCACCGTGAATGGGAGCCAGAAAGAGGTGGCCAGAGGCAGTGGTGCCAAGATGCAACTCCCAGGCATTACCGTGGCTGCTATTTATAATTTCTCCTGCCTGTGCCATGTTGATGAGATCATAGGATAGCTGTTTTGCTAGGCAAGCTGTATTTTTTTTTTTTTNTTTTTTTTTTTTTTTTTTTACCACCCGTATCTCTTGCTTTGTCATCATTTCCTTGCTTTAACAGGAAATCCCCCTTTTTTTTTTTTTTTTCTTTCACAAAATGCCTCACTAATTCCTATAAATAAGAAGGGTGAGGCACATACTGGAGCAACTTAAAATGTTTGCAGTGAAAACCAGTGTTACAGATCAGAGCGGTATGGACTGGGAACTGGCCATGACTCGCCATGTCATCACTCTGAAGAACCATAACCAGTGATGGCAGTATTTGCTATTTGATGGCTCCTCCTTCATGGGTTGCTGGTGGCCTGATCTGGAGGGTGCTAGTCCCTTACGCTGACTTCTGTGGGAATCTTCATGTGCTTTATACAGGACACATCATTGTCACTTTGCTGGACCGAGGCTGGAGTCCTCAGTGCGTTGTATGACAGAGCCTGCCAGGTAGACCTGTCTAGTCATTAGTTTCTCTGGCAGCAACAAAGATTGAAACATTTCTCTAAAATCCAGTAACAATTTGGAAGGGAATGAGATCCTATCTGCAGGAGCTTGCCTGGAGAGCTGAATGGAGAATTACAGCCCTATGACACCGTTTATGGAAGGTTGGTGCAAGAGCCTTATAGCTGCCTAACACTCCCCGCGGTTTCATAGGCTTTGCCACAGCAATATGCTCTTGCAGGTGGTGTATGTCCTAACTGGTGCTTCAGATTCAAAACGAAGAAGTGAGAGGCAAACAGTGAGCCAACGGATATTCAGAAGAGGACCATCCACTGAGGACAAGGAGAGAGGGCAGCCCTTCTGAAAAATGAGGTCACTGGAAATGTGCCTCTATTCATGCAAGGTCTCTTGCTGAGCCTGAAGCTGTTCCAGTCCGCCGCTCTGCCCCAAAACACTGCCTTCTCTTTTGAAAAGCAGAACTGTAAATTACAGGTGGGCTTGAACCAGAAGCTGGAATCTCAAAAATCACATATGTTTCTGGAAACATCTCATTCATGCCCAAAATTTGCTGCTAGTCCCCGCTTCACTCTTATCTCAGGTCTGAATGTGTGAGGATGTGCTCAGCTTCCCCCAAAGTTCAAGCTGGAGACCTCTTATTTCACCTGTACAACTACTACTTAAGCCTGAATCTAACCCATGTTTATTTGACAGGCTGAATTCAAGCTGATGGTTATGAGCCTACATCCCAAGAGGTCCTTTTTCTTGGAAGCTGCAGCATCCTCCCTGCAGACCTGGGCAGCTCGTCCCTGCAAAACAACATGGGGTGGGAAGTCACGTTTGGGGTATGCAACTTAAAAGGGAGTTTAAGTTGTCTCTCCCAGCATTTTGTCCCGTGATGTCTTGTAGCATGTAGGTGACCCCAGCAGTCCAGGATGGCTTATTTTATGTGAAAAAGCTGATTTCTCCTTCCTTGAGCTCTCCTTCATGCTCCACTTTTTAGACAGCTAATTGCCATCCCCACTCTGTGAGCAACGAATCGATGGCACACAGATCTCAGATCACAGCCTTTACTGCTTCTCTGGCTTCCTCCCTGCTGCTTCGCACGCTTCAGAAGTTTTAAAAGGAAGGTAACAGGAGAACAGGGAAGGTTGTCCAGAACTCCTGATCTCCTTTTGCTGATCTCAAAATGTTCATGTTCTGCAACCCTCATGGAGCAAGGGAGGGTGCTGCCGTACCTTTTAACTCACTTTATTTTCCTGGCAATGCTGCCCCTCTGCTCATGGGGGCTGAGGTCTCTTGGGGTCCTGCCATCCCTCTTCTTGTGGCACAGGGTGGGAGTGCTCTTTTTTCTGTGTTAAAATGTGCAAGATGAGGGCACCTGAGTGTTACGGGTTTGTGTGGCACGGGGGTTTTTTTGGTAGCGGGGGAGGGGGCCGCAG
>VYZV01014270.1:10569-31341 GCA_013401275.1 Pandion haliaetus | reverse complement strand
CTTTGGATTTTCTCCTCATCCCAACGTGGCCAGGGGCGGGGGTGGGGAGTGAGCGAGAGGCTGCGTGGAGCTTTGTTACCGACTGGGCTGAAACCAAAACCCTGACGCTGAGGACAGCCTCACCTCTAAACCATATAGTGCCCTGAAGGGATGTCCAAGATCGCTCCCAGTTGGATGGGAATAACTGAATTAAGCCTCAGCCTGCTCCCACCAGCCCAGTGGTTCATCCCCCAGGCATGTCCCCTCTCTCTGCAGGCTGCCGGCGGCATACAGGGTGGCTGTGCCCCCAAGCCGGAGCTGGGCTGGATGTGAGGCAGAGGAGAGGCCGGAGTTGCTGCTGCCATGGCAGGGTTTCTGGCTGGCTGGAGCGGCCTTTCGAGGGCTGCCAGCTGCATGTGCCCTATACCGCACTGCCGGGGACGAGAGGGGAGGAGGTGTGCAGGAGCAAAGGCAGCCTGTCCCCGGGGAACCACTCTGCAGGTGCCGGGGGGCCACCACGGTCATGCCCGTAATCCCACTACCAGCCCATGGCCAGTAACTGAATAACCCCAAGTCAATTTTTAACTTTCCCAGCACGAGCTGATGTGGCCTCCTGGGAGGCTCAGGCACTGACGAAGCAGCCGTCTTGCTGGATTTCCCCTCCTGCTGCTGACAAAAACCACCGCTTCCTTCCCCGGCAGTGGGTGGGTGCCTCCGGCCTCCTCCCTGCCCTGTTCCCTGGGGCAGCTGGGCGCCTGCCATCCTCCCCAGTGCCCCTCCAGTCCCTGGTAGAAATAGCAGGTCCCCATACCATCTGCATTCTCCTGATTCTTTGCACTCCCCAGGGGAAGGACAATGGAAAAAACTCTCCTGGGTGGTAGGTGCTAAACGCACTGTGAGACCTCATCGCAGTGTGAGGTCAGGGAAGAGGGTTTCGAGGCTCTTGACAGCAGGCGGCTGTCACACCTGAGCGGCACTTGGGCACTGTCACTGTCGGTCCCGCTCTGGGCAGAGATGTCAGAGTGATTGGTAGGCACACGGCTGCCCTCCATCTCACTTAAATGCTGATTTCATGTTATGCTGGGGAGAGTAACTGGCTGCTTTTGAAAGGATGCTAATGGCTTTCTGAAAGCAAATGTTACATGCGCTCTATTGAGACAGAACAGTGCTGCCTCTCTTCCTCTGACTGGGGGGGGTGAGCCCGATCAATCAATTAGCACTGATTAACCAGGAGGAAGAGGAAAGCTGGCTCAAGTAACACAACCCTGCTCCCTGAGTACTGGAGCAGAGTGCTTCAGGTCATGGTGCTCCTCAATCACAGCCTCAGACGCATGGGGCAAAGCTGTTCCCGGCTGCTTTTAAGTAGGGAGTAAGGGTGAGAGCATCAGGCCTGGGCAGGGTGTGCTCTGGGGAAGGGATGGGGAACAGGGTCAGGCAGTGGGACATGGTCAGTGAGGCATGGTCACCCCCATGGGGAGCTGGCTTGCAGGGCTGCCTTTGGCACATACCTTAACTCAGTGCTACCCGGTTCTCAGACATTTGCACTTTATCACTTTAATTCCTCGTTTCCTGGTTTTCAGCAATCTGACCTGCACAGTGGCAAAGGCAGCACTGCAGCAGACCCAGGTTTGCTTGGCTGTTTTCAGTGCAGCATTGCAAACAGAACCCAGCGCTGCAGTGCAAAACCGTGGTGGCTCCTCTGACCGCAAGTGCTCAGCCCGGCTCCCAGAAATCTGAGTTGCGTCTGCAGGTCCAGCCGCACCTGTTGAGAGGCATCGGATCCGCTTTGTGATAGACTAAGGGCTGGGTATGCAGTTTTATTCAGCAGGGAGCCCTGGTGTGTTTTATCCGGTTGAGATTGATGGCGTTGCTGGTGGGAAGTGCTGGCTGCGTGGGTGAATGGGACTTGTACGCACTGTAAAGAGGCTCATGAAGGAATATAGGCAAATCTTCTGCCTGCCCAAACTGAGAGGCCTTTGAGAGCCCCATTTTCACCCTTATTTTGTTGTTCCAGGGCTGAAGTTTTTAATACAGCATTTTGTCACTTCATTATTCATAGGAGCAAGACGTAAGGGTACTCTTGAACTCAGACAGACTTTTAAGCCTTACCTGCAGCAGAAGCCACCTGTACCCAGCACCTCAGCAGAGGCAGCCTGAGATGGCCCCACGCAGCCCTTCCCCAGCACACCAGTGGCAAGGCTGCTTGCGGAGAGCTGAGAAGAGCAACACAGTGTATTTGCTGCAGTATTTTAAGCACAAAGAGATACCAGGCTATGATTATCTTCCATAAGGATGTGAACAGATGAAACACGGTGTAATTTATGATTCTTATCTTAAAATTGCGACGCATGAGCTGCTAAGGTGGTTGAGGATTGAGCGTCAGCAGCAGCCTGCAGGTTGGATTGCAGCAGGCATCAAAGTTTGAGGGATGCTCAAGGGCAGGTTCCTCTCGTTCCTCAGATCTGCATGGCATTTGGTGAGGTTTATGTGGAGATGAATGTCTCACCCACTGTTTTCAGTGGGAGAGCTTGCCCTGGGCTTCCCTGGGAGCATCATGGGGAGGTGTGGGTGGAGACCGCGAGCAGGTCGCGAAACAATCCTTGCAGTGCCATGTGTGCCTCTGTCAGCCTAATGAAAGCCTAATAATTAGGATTGCCATTCTCTTTATTTTTAATTATAAGGTAGCACTTTATTTCAGAGGGCAAAAGTAACCCTGCAATTACTTTGTACCATTACTGTTATTAGCTGGTCTCTGACACGGCAGACACCCAGGAGAGCCCTTGGCAGGGGCTACGCGGGCTGGACAGGACGCCTGGCAAACCATCCCGTCCTCTTAGCCAGACCACGCACAGACCGCATGGGGACAAGTACAGCACTAGGCTCCAAGCACAAGCCGACGACCCCTGGCAGTGAGGCGCAGCCATCCAGGTGCCTTTGGCTCCGCTTCTGTGGGCCTCGCCATCCCGCATCCCCGGCGCACCCAGACCGGCTGCTTTCACCGGCACAGGCACAGGCCAGGTCTGCTGGCTCCGAGCGCCGACGAGGGGAGCAGCCTCATGCTGTAGGGCATTGCTGAGCACTGCGATGCACAGCAGTATGCAAACTGTTGAGCAGCCTCAGCCAAGAAATTCATGTGTTTTAAACTGGAAAGAAAGAGCGAAGGAGCACAGAAGGCTGGTGTGAATGGCCCTGTGCTTCTCAGCCATGCGGCCCCCAGCTGGTGTTGGTACACAGGGTTGTTCCTCCCCAGGGGCAGGAGGTGGCATTGCCTCAGCCCAGGCAGGTCGCAGCCCTGCCTGCCTCGCTCGGATCTGAAGGGCTGAAGAGTTTATGTGGTCACTGCAGTGAGAGCCAACGGGGGCTTCACTGGGCACGGGGGAGGAGAGCGGTGCGGCGGTGCAGGGAGCAGCTTGGCGTCGACCCAGCTGCCTGGTGCCCTGTGGGCTCACGGCTGTGCTTAAAACATGCTGGACAGGTTAATTTTTCCTTCTGCTGACAAGCCCTGGACAGGTGGAAACCCTGTTCTCAGCCTCCATCGCTGCCTGCTGCCTGTCCCCCATGCTCTGCCGGGCTCGTGGGCAGGTCTCTCGTCCTCCCTCTCACCCCCCCCAGGTTTGCGTCTCTAGCTGAGCCATTCTGAAGGCTGGCTGGTATTTCAGTCACTGAAGAAATTAGTAACTGATTTATATAACATCTGGTGTGACTGCAGGGTCTTCACAGAGATGCAACTGTGAACAACTATGCTATTGGCAGAATAAGAAAAAGCTGCCAAAAATTACCCCACGGTTAACTGTGGGAATCGCATTGCCAGGCCAGATGCCACTCCGCTGTCTCACAGCGGCATCCGTACCTGTGTAGTGTGGCTGCGTCCCATTTTGCTGCAGTTCAGCTCTGCAGGCGAGGCCCCAGCAGCCACATTAGCTCATCCTTCCCAGGGCCGGAGCGGGCTCCCTCCTTGAAAAGGAGCTTCTGGTCTCCCCTATTTCTACAGGCGTCAGGTCGGGCCCTGTCCCAGCAGCACAGTGCTCAGCACCAAGGTGTCTTCTCACCCAGGGCCCATTCACGCTGGCATTGCCCACCAGCACTAGCAGTGCCTCTCCTGCAGCCTCTGCCTGGATGCATTGATGACCAGCAGACACAGGAGGCTGCATGTCGCCAGGCTGGCTCATGTTTCAGGGTGCTGCCCACACTCGCTTTCCTCCTGGCTCCCTGCTGAGATGTTGGTGGCCGTCTCTCGCCTCCGGTCATCGGTGCTTGTGGTGGAGCAGGAGGGACCGTCTCCCCACGCAGGCATGGGTAAACCTGGGCAGAGCAATGACAGGACACCGAACCCACAGCACTTCCCGACTCTCCTGGGGCTGAAGCCCTAAGCTTGGACAGTCCAGGGCTTATTTTGGGCATATGCATGTCCAGGGGCCACCAGCGCCAGACCCGACGTCCCCGTGCAGGAATGGAAACCCCACCAGTTCAGCAGCAGTAGATGGGAAGGCTGAGCAGCAGTGCCAGCTCTCCTCTCAGCAGCTGTGATTTAGTAGCGAAGTCTAAGTAGGAAATAACAAAGAAACGATTGCAAAATAAAAATGCTTTTCATGTGAATAGAAATGTTTGTAATAATCTGGATTTTTTTCATGTAGATAAGGCTCAGAAAACGTGTTTTGTCAAAGTAAAATGCAGCAAGCTCTAGTAGGTGTACCCATTTCAGGATAAAAGAATAGAAGCCGCTCACTTGATGAACCTGAAAGATTTCTTAGAACTGCAAAAGGAATAAATTATCTTAATCATATTAACTCCTGGGGGGTTGCCTGAATCTGAGAGCAGTATTCATCATATCCCAAACGGTGTACTTTTAACTTCAGATGATCTCATGATCTCTTTTTCAGTGGTGTAAGTTATCGCTGACATTTAATTCCAATATGAGTGCGTCCTCAGCGCAGGAAGACAACCGCTGCTCTTGCCAGTGAAGTAGTGAGTGCCCCGTGGCACCAGCACATCCTGGCAGCCTGCCCGGGCCTCCGCCACGGCCTCGGCATGCCGAGCATCCTCCCCACCGGTGTCTCGGAGAGGGTCCGGTGGCTGACAGCTGGTGAGAGGAGAGGAGAGGCTGCAGGAGCTGGGCCACTCGCCTCTGCCACGCAAACCACCGGCCAGGAGACGTGGCCCCTCCTCGTGCCTCCCGCAGGTACCGGTTGCGACAGCGCTGCTCAAAGCAGTTCTTGCCCAAAGCCGCAGCAGCTTAGTATGGCATCCTCCCAGCAGCTGCAGTCAGGTCATCAACTGATGAAGCTGCTATATGGTCATGTTTGTAAAGGATGAAAAACAATGTCTAGATTGTACCTTACCCTCCAGCACCGTGTTTTTAAAGGTGATTTCTCAGACTGTCTTTTGATCTCAGGTGAGTGGGGCCACTGAATTTTGCTGTACTTACATAATTTCAGCATTGTTGCCAGTCTTCTTGATTCAGGAAATCAAAGTTCTTTGCCAAAGGACCTATTCAAATGCAAAATGAATTAGGCTTTTTTTATCTTACTGCAAATGTACTTCAGGAATTTTGGAATATTAAGAACCCCCAGAGACTCCTTTCTTCTCTCCACTTACCATGGTTCATCTTGACAAGCAGCGATACCCCCACTTGCAGGCAGCTGCTGGCAATGCCATGAGCTTTGGGGAGAGATTAGGGCAAGCGAGAACAGTCCCGTGTTGTTTCTGGAAGAGGCGCTGGAGGCTGGCTCCATGGGGGGTTGTGGTGGGTGAAGTGTTTTAAGAAAAAACATCACAGGGCACTGGAAGACAAATTAACTCCCCGCTCTCCCTTTCCTTGTCCCCTCTACTCCAACTGAGCTGGCAGGAGACAGCAAATACTAGAAACTGTAAAATTCAGTTTATTCACCCTGGATCCTGGCCATGTATGATGGAGAGACTTTCAAATGAAAACACACTGAGAAATGCTGTGCCCAACATTTACGATCTAAACTTGGTCTGATACAACATATTGGTATCTCCCTACAAACCTCACCTGGCTTCTTTCTCCAGCTCATCATGGTTACAGCAGCATGCTACTAAAACCAGAATCTTGTGGCAAATGTTAGATCTCATCAGCACATTGTTTACTGTCAAGTAACAATGCAACACAAGGATGAGAGAAACTCATTGATGAAAACCCTTTACATGTATTGTGTATAAACAGAAATTTCACCTTCCTCTCTCTTTAGGGGAGAAAAAAGACAAAGCAATGTGCTTTTTTACTGCCTAACGTAGTTTCTTTTTAGGTATAGAAAAAATTGTAAACAGTTTTAGGCTCCATAACTATTTATACCTTACACAGGAGTAGAGAACATGCAGTGCAGGATTCAGCACTGCATGACCTCTGTTTCATGCAGGAGTGGCTCACAGATGAATCAGCCTGGTTCAGGTCACGGATGCTCCCGAAAACCACACCTTTGCTCCACGGGATGGAAAAGCCAAGTACTGCATGCGGCTCTTGCATGTTTGCAGTCTCAAGCTCTACGTGCAGGCCACGGTTTCCTAATGGGCTGTGATCAGAAAGGGTGGTCCTGCACTCTCCCAGTGTTGACACCGGTGTCTTTGTGCCCTTGCAGTCAGGGACCTCATCCTGTAGAAAATAAAGATTAATTTTCAGCTGCATCAGCTTTCTGATTGTGAAACCACACAGAGATGTGTAGGATAGCCCAGTCCTCCGGGGAAAGAAAGACAGCAGAACGGTAAATCTTTCCCTCCAGTGTAAACTACAACTTTTGCCATGATACTTTTGCTTTTTAATTGCAACACATGCTTTCTGCCTTGTTGAGCTTCCAATCCAGTTTCTCTGAAAGGCAACAGCAAGACCCCTACTGATTTCAGAACCAGCTAATTCCCTGTCAGTATGGGGTGCAGCACAGCAGCAAGGACTAGCCTCTGAAACCTGAGAGACCCTGCGATGGGTGGCTGTGTGTGGGGACTACAGCTCCTTTCCTTTGCTTTGCAGTAAAGACGAGGTCAGTGTCCTGGCATGCACCGCTCCGTGAAGATAACATCAACCTGCTGCAGAGAGCTTTGCATTAATGATAAGGGAAACATGCCCAGGTCCTATTTGCAGGTTTCCTGAATGCTTTTTCTGCTTGAATACTTACTCTGGGCAGCTTTGCATGGCATTTTGCTCTAGTGTTCTGCTTCGTGTGTATGACAGGTTGAAACATCAAGGCTTGATCATCTGCACAGCTCTTCTGTTTATTCACAGATTATGATTTTGGCAAGAAATAGGTTCTTGAGGCCCTGGGGTTCCTGCAAGCACAGGGGTCACTGCGGGCAGGGCCCATGGAGAGGCACCAGCCCCCGCCAAGGCTGCGGCTGGCCTGCTCCACCGCCCTCCTGCCCCAGCCACATAAACACAGGACCAAAAGAAACCTGGATGGTTTTGCAGGAGCTGCCCGCTGCTTTCCCCGCTGCTTGGCAGCAAGGGAACCAGCTATAAAAACAACAGGGTTAGGAATCTCCCTGCTCCTCAAATCGTCATCTCCAGCCATGCAGAGGGTGCCCCGTTTGGGAGCTGCTCATGCCCGTCAGCTCAGGAGTGCTGCCAGAGCTGCCTGCTCCCGGGGACATGGACTTTTAAACATATGCAGCCTGGCATTGACATGGCAGGGAAGGGCAGTGAACAAGGCTGTAGACACAAAACAGAGTGGGCACGAGCCAGGACACGGAGGGGCAGCTCATCTGACTTCAGCCATCAAAAACAGGGGCTTCACTTGACCATCAAAGGAGAGGGGGGCATCTCCAGGAGACCCAGTTTACCCTGTATCTGTTACAGAGAGGGTCAGTCACCCGTGTAAAGGGTGCCTTTCTTTACTGTTGGCTTTAGAGGGGGCTACAGGGATTACTACCACCCTGCACGCTGAAGCCTGGTCCTGGAGGCCGGTGGAGAGCGGGTGGATGGGACACTCCCACGCTGCCTCCTCCATCCAAAGGTGAGATGCTTTACAGTTCGGCACCTTGGCCTCTTTTATGGCTTGATGCTGAGGAATACTGTCCAGGAGTCTTCGTGCTCAAAAATGCTCCATTAGGATGGATGTGATGTCGAGTCTGGGGAGCCTGACATCTTTTTCCTACTATGTGACCTGGCACACCAGATGCTTGCTGTCATGAGAGACAGGTAGTGATGCTGTCCTACGAGCTAGGCAAAAAGAAAGATTACAGGTATCTCTGGACAGAAAACATACATATTGCTGCTCTACTAAGAGAGCTCAAGTTCATTATTTACTACAGAAATTATTTACTACAGAAAATGGAGTTTCAGTGTGGATTGCCAACAGCACTCACTTGCAGGCGCCAAGGCTTTAGTACTTAGGTCTCTGGACAATTCTCCACTGAGGTTACATAGCAGATGGAGCTGCCAGGCAGTCACAGAGACGTGAACTCCAGCATCATGTCCAGCCTCTGGAGGAATTCTGACGATGCACTGAACAACAGCTGAGAGCATCAGCCCCACCAGGGCATGTGTTTTGTATGCCTCTGTAGAGCCCAGCGCAGCATTTGCTGTCATTATCAACAGCACAAACATCTCCTAAGAGATTTCCTTCTCTCAGATAATTCTGTATCTTCTGGCAATTCTGAGAAGCAACAACCCTTCTCTCGGTGCTCCCTCCTCAGCTACAGAATAGCCAGACTTCTACACAGCATCCTCAGGCTCTCCATCAGAGATGCAGCTAAAGGTGGTCCATCAACAACATAAGCAACATTCTCATTTTTTGAAAGATAGATTTTACTTCTTGCTGTAATACACCACTGAAATTGCATTACAGTATCCGATAACTTCTCAATCTGTTTTGTATTTTTTTTTAATTGAGTTTTATCTTCAGCTGCATATGGTCTTAGCGTAAGGAGTTTAAGTCTATGACACAACTGGAAACCTTACTACATGCCACATGAAAGAAAAGACATAATTATAAGAGGATTTAGTATCACAAAAAAATAATATCACAATCCGTTCTGTAGGGCTAACAACTAAAAGAAAAATGTATCATCAGAGTGTAACAGACATTTCTTGAATCAAGAAAAGGTCATCTGGCTCATCCCTCTTGGACATCTTATTTCCTTGTGGAAGATACTTAATTGATTCTTTAATTTGTCCCAGGAACCTTGTTAGGGAGAGTGTGATGTAGGTTTTGCTCAGTATGTGGCATGAAGTCTGCTCCAAATTCAGCTTACATTTCCTTGAAAATATCTGTGATTTTCTATAATGTGTAAATTACATCTTGAAGTTTCTTGTTTGAATAATAAGTGTCTCAAACATTTTAACTAAAAGGTCTCTTACACGAATTTAAGTCAAACCTGTCAGGCCTGCCGACTGAAGTCCATTCATTAGCCGGGGAATAGGAGCAGGAGCAAGGCAGGCAGCCACCTTGAATTTCTCTGCCAGTGTCTCAGCTGTGACCTTTAGGGACAGCTTTTAGGGACAGAGGAGAATTTAGGCTTCCTCATTATCCTTCCAAGAAAATGTAATTTCCTATTATCATACCACAAAACTTGGAGAGCACCAATGACAGATGGTGTGATTGCAGCAGAGAAAGACCCAGCCTGTTTGGTTGGCCTTTGATGGATGAACTTTGTCATCACCAGTCTGCACTGGATGCCTGAGGGAATCCATCCAGCTCCTTGGAGGTTTGTCACTTGCAATGCCTTCTCGGGTGGAGGAGGAGCTGACAGGCAGGTGAAGGAGGTTGGTCGCATCATCTTCCCAGGTTCAAAGGAACTGGATTTCCAGGGAACCATTTTGGAATATTGCATAAGTGAGACGATGGCCATAAACATATGCTCTCCCGATGGCTCAGAACTGGTTCTCCATTTCACCGGTTGACTTGTCATTCATACCATCAGCCTTAGTTGGGATTTTCTTGTTCCAAAGCTTAAATAACCATACTGCGTTAAATGACCATACTGCGTTAAATGACCATACTGTGTTAACTGACGAATCTGCAAAAATGACTCAGGCGTCCATTGTATCAGCCTGCAGGGAAGAGATCTTCATGGCTTTGTCTCTGAAAATTAGTTTGTTCAGTGTTTCAAAGAAAGTCACAGATGGGGATTCAGCCCTTGGAGCACTCCTATGTTCAGCAGCAGTTGCTAAACACGCATATTGCCCAGTCGAGATGGTCATAGAGACAGGAAAGCAGCACAGCTTGAAAGTCAGGTGCAGCATAGGACAGAGATACCGAGCTCTTGAACTTCTTTGGAAGAAGAAAATTCTTTTTCATTTTGCAGGAAAATACCATATATACAGCATTACCAGAAGAACGTGAACCGACAATTCAGTAAGTGGCTACCTTGTTTCATCCTTTTGATAGGGAAAAGGAAAAAAAAGAAAAATCTTGAAATTGAGAGACAGAAAATCCAGATTTTTTTTAGTCTGAGTAAAGTTTCTTCTTAAGAAAAGTTCTTGGCTGAAACCAGCACAGCAACTTCTTTTTCACTTCCCTTTGTTATCCATCCCAAGGTATTAGTAGGATAAAGGAGAAAGGTGACTCATGAATCACTGTGGCTCTTTAGAGGTATGAGGCACAATCTGTTGAGGCTGCAAACTCATCACAAACTTCATGACTGTGATCCTTGAAAAGCCACCCTCCCCCTCCACACATACATTTTCTGCCACCACCAAATGTTCACCTAGGCATCAATTTTAGCCTTTCACTTGACTTCCAGGTAGTATCCCTAGGTAAGCCCATTTTGACTGGAAGGCATCTCGGATCCATCCTTTACATTTCCATGGGTTTGGAACATGAAGTACTACCAAAATATTTAACAAGGGAGACTTCTTTGGAGATTTTTCCCCCATTATTACTATGTTTATCCTGCCATAGAAAGACTCTCCACTGCATCCCAACCATCAGAGCTATTTCCTTCCCCTCCTTGAAAATCCATCAGTCCTTTCACTTTCTGCTTGCCTAATTCCACACCTCTCTCCCAATCTGCTTAACATCCCTGGGGAGCCCCAGGGCTTCCTTAGGCGGTTTGTCTGTCCTGGCAGTTGCTCCTGACAGCAGGAGCTGTGGAAGGCAGTGAATCGCCTCTGCTCTGCAGCCAGGATCCAGTCAGGTGAGTGGCAGGCAGGTACCTCCCACATGATGGCTGGAGATTGTCCTTGGCTTGTACATGGTGCAACTGGGAATGTCAAGTCTGATTTTGATTTTACTTTGCAAGCATATTCAAAACCTTGGGCCTTGTATATATGGTGGATTCAAGAGCAGGGAAGAATTCTTTCTGGTGCGTATTATATCACTGTAACAGTCACTGAAGCAAAAACTCTCTTTGCTGACCAACCCCTCAGGATAATCATTCTGAGCTCCTGCAGTAATGGAAAAGGAGAGACTGCTGAGTCTGTGATGACATGCCCTAGTGCTCTTCAGGCACTGGCAGTTTTTTTAGTTAAGAAAAATCAAAGCTGATTAGGCACTTCCTTTAAAATCCTTATCTGTGCAGCCTTTGGTATCTTCACTCCAATGATGGTGTCATCTTACAGGTTCCCCTATGACCTTAATTGTGACCTGAATTTCTACTAGAGATAGCATTACAACCAAGCCCAAATTTTAATCAAAATCTCATCACATTTTTGTAAGTAACATAGACGTGACATATGCTTAACATATAAATACTTAATTTAGAAAAAGGCAGGGAAAAAAGAAAAAAGATACAAGCCTAACTCTGCTTCTCTCCAAAGGTCACATTTAAAGGACCTAATCCCATTTTGCAAAAGTCCACACCATTTTTCTAGGTCACTTTCCATCTAGAAATTCTCATTTATCAAGTCCACGTGTGAATAGTTTGTGAAACACCTCTCAGTCCTATAAAATGGCACAGTCCCACTGAACGCACAACTCTAATCATCCTCACTGAAATGCTCAGAGGGCTGGCTCGGAAGTTGGATCGTGCAATCTCCTATGTGCTTTGAGGTTAGATTCTTGCTGCCTCACTTCCCTATCTCTCTCAGCATGTCTTCTTACTTCCTTTTGTTGTAGTCTTGTTTTTAGCATTTTCTTTGCTCACCTCACCAAAGTATCTGTTTGCATTCTTTGTAAAATAATTATCTTCCAGAATACATGATGTCACAGACTTGCCTTCCCTAACATTTATAAGTAAGCTATTTCTATAGCCTCAGCTGTGCAACCTTCTGGTTTCTTGGGGTTTAGCGCACAATGAATTTCAAGCCTGACAAAATAGACTGGGAAAAGATGGATAGTACACAAAATTTGCTATGCAAAAGTTAGACTTCTTTAATCCTACTGACAGGCAGCAGGAAGTAAAACCCATCCTTATGCCTTGGCAGGCCAGGACTAAAGTTCAAGCTATGCTAGAACTGCAGACTGACCATCAACCTGCTTCGTCTTGGAGGAAATCACTCATTGCTGAAGTTTGCTGCTTCAGGTAACAGACTCACACTTCTGTTTTCCTGCCTTTAAAAGGGAAGCACTTTGCTGCAGTAACTGAGTAATTTTTCACTCTAGTATAAGAGCCTGTCACCCCTTCATGGCCATTGCTCATGGACACATGGCAGGATGAGAATGTAGGAGGTCTGAATTCACACTGAAATGCCTTAACATCATCTAGCTTGGGTGAAATCTCAGCTGTAAGCTTAAGGAGTCAACCTTTCTCTACTTTGAACAGAATTGTGAAACTGAGTACAGAAACAGTCAAGTCTCAAAACACACATACAGATGTTTTACTGAGGTTTAGTGTTTTCTCTGCAAAGCCTACAGCCCGTCACCTCTGGTCATCCCAGGACACATTAAGCAACAAACTGAGGCAACGGTAAATCCTTATCTGTGGTCAGAAAAATTCTCATTCATGAAATGCCACTTGCTGGCAATCCAGAGACAACCTCACTGACCTAGAAGGGTTCTCCAGTTCCTTCTGGCAGTAGGAATGGGAATTAGATATGCTGATGCTAAATGGCTTAGCATTAACAGCAAAACAGCTTAACTACCCTGTCCCAGAAGGTTAAACTATAATGAGCCTCTTAAAAACGCTCAGTGCAATGGACAAGCTCTAGGCTCCGCAGCACAAGGTTGGGGATCAGTCTTCCTTCCTACTCAGTGTGTGGCTGTACAGCAGCAGAAAGCGTCAGTCCAGATGAGAACATTTCTAAGTATCGCTTTTGAAATGTAAAGAAATAAAATTATCAAATTTAGATGTAAAGAAATAACCCAATGGAATTAAATTTGACATTCATCTATGAATAAGGGTATTTTACCATAAGGCTTTATACTTAATTCTTTGCTCTTTAAGGAACTTAAAAAATTCAGCAGCTTGGGACTTGGCTTTGCAAAGTCACACGTGTTGACAAGCTGTTACATCTGCTCCACAAGTCACCCAGGGTCCACACATGCTTGCCAGTCTGCCAGGGATGGTCTGCTGTGATGGCAGCTCAGGTGTATGGTATTTAGATTTTATGTAGCTGGCAGTCTAATCTACAGCAATAACGGCATTGTAAATGAATGCTTCCAATATGCAGATACCAATTTACTCACCACAAATATGCAGATTCCTGATGAAATGCTCCAGCTTTAAAGCGCTACAGCACAGTTTATACAACGGACTGGGATTAAAAGCAAGGAGAAGAAAGAACGTGGAGCAAACAGAAACAGTAAGGGATTAATTCCTCCCACCAAAACCAATGTTTCTTGTCAGGCAAGAAATAGCTGATCAACAGAAATAATTTGCTAAGTTGCTTCAGGGAAGCACATCTCTAGTAAGAAGAAAACCATAAAAAACACCCACCCTAAGAAAGAAAAAACAAAAGGAAGGTAGCTTATGGTTAAAAATACTTGTTTTCTTTGACTATTTTCCAAGCCCTTTTAAAGGCAAACCCCAAGCATGTGACCGAGGGCATGACATATTTGAAGTTCTGTCCTTGAAACCTTTTCTTTTTGCCCTCTTCCTCCCAGTCAGGAGTCATATAAAATAATGGGTCTGCAATAAATTACAGTATTCCAGATCTGCATCTAGTAGTTGACTTTGGGGGCCCCGTATGTTTCAGCTTCCTTCAAGGCTACTTTCACCCACTACAATCTGGTAACGTCTGGAGGTTTTGCCAGTAGGGCTAAGCATCCATCTAAGCAGCTGTGTTAGAAAACCCTTCCTTAAAAAAGCCTCAGTTTTCTGCAGAACAGCTCTACCAGAAAGTTCTCCAAACTTGTGTAAAACTGCCCTGCTCACTGCAGGAACCTTGGATGTTCCAAAAATGTGGGTTCCTGAGAGGCCAAGCAAAACTGCACAGCTTATGCAGTGAACCTCTGAAGCCCTTAGAAACTCATACTTCTAAGCCATAATTGTTGCTGTATTTTGCCTAGGAACAGAATCTGAAATTGCCATTTTCTCTAGTTCTAAAAAACCAATTTGGTAC
The DNA here is from genome assembly GCA_013401275.1 of Pandion haliaetus. Taxonomy (NCBI): domain Eukaryota; kingdom Metazoa; phylum Chordata; class Aves; order Accipitriformes; family Pandionidae; genus Pandion; species Pandion haliaetus. Next base: position 16,973 of record VYZV01014270.1, on the reverse strand, counting down.
ATAGCATGATTGACTTGACTCTACCCTGTACTTATTGCTAATAACTGTTAGCCCCTTGGAAAACCAGCAGATGCATCCCTCATCTAAACGGTGGAGATGCAGGATGCGTAGCTACAGCCTCACCCCATGATTTAAGAGTCCTCCCACACCAGCCAGTGCTAACGGGATGACCAATATCCCTAATGTCCCCTCTCATCGCCAACGCAAATCTACACCTCTAAAATGGTTCATTCTGCTTCAAGCACCCATTTAAAGATGGCTGTGCTTTGCACCTACTGAAGCTCCAAGTCAGCCTTGCTGAGGAGAGGGTAGAAGATAACTTGACCCACAACTCAAACAAGTAATGATAATGCAAAGTGCTGACTCCAGTAAAATCACGCCAACCCGAGGTGGATCTCTCACCCTGAGACCAAACCAGGAGAGCAGCCTCAGCTTTTCTGCTTTCAGCTGGAAAATGAATTACGTGGGATAGGAAGTCTTTGGAGCACTTTCCTGTCACTCATCTGTCAAAAGCAGAGCTCAGGGACAGCAAGGCACAATGTAAAGACATAGAATTGAGCTTCATTTTCTGGATTCATATTGGATTTATCTCTTCTCATGAATGTTTCTGAGTTTTTTGAAAAGCAGGTAGTTGTTATGGCAATTAGCACTTGGCAGGTTTAAAATTATTCTTTTTTTTTTTGTTGTGAATTCAGACTAGGCTACTATAAGAAAAAAAAAGGAGAAGAATCCTCAAAGCAAACTACTTTGTTAGATTAAAACAAGAATAAACAAATCAAGCAACATTTACCGTATAATTTGTAACCTCAAGAGTGGAAAAGCATGCTTGGGTCTTACTCATCACAACTAGCAGCTCCTACTACTACAGCTAATAGGTAATACTAATTTTTCTGAGGGTGGGGTAGGCAAAAAATTATTTTCAGTTATATCCACAAGATTAATGCAAGGCCTCTGAATACAACTCAAAGGCTACAGCAATTATTTCCCCTCTTTGGAAGGGTACTTTGAGTAACCATTTTCAGAAAGGCTGGGACTCCCTATCTTCCAACAACTTTTAACTGCACCTTGGGAGAAAATAAAGCTACTTACCAGAAAAAAAATCCCAAGAGAGAGGTTTGGGAATAGAGGCTAAATCTTGAATTCCAATACATTTTCTTATCCATAGGGCTGTCCTTCCTTCCCTCCTCCATTCAGAATCTGGAAATACCAGCCTGCCAGGATCTTGCTGAGATGTAAGCTACTGGAAATAAGGAAGCATACCCAGTCACACACTGCCAGCTGCACAGACAGCTTACTAGAAGAACGTGTAGCTAATTTAGCTACCTGCCTTCCGAAAGGACCAGAAGCAAAAGGCAAGATGAGTAAAAGGTAGGCACTAACTGGGCTCTCAGGGACTGCTCCTGCAGCGTCTTGGACTTGCATCTCTAGAGTTTCTGCATGCCCACCTTGTCCTTCTGGAAGTCTTCCCCTTCAGGAGCACAAGGCTGCAGGTAGGTACTAGGCTGCTCTCAGTGCAACAGGCAGGTCAGTTTAAAAACCCCAGCCTCTTTCATCATTTTGCTTCTTCGACCTGTGCTGTCTAGTCCATAGTTTGTAAGCACTATGCAGTTCCCACAGAAACAGCATTCTGTATTGCAAATGTGTGCAGTGCCAATACTGCACCAGAAGCTCAAAGAATTTAAGGCCCCCATAAGCCTTTTCTGCTCAACAAAGCAGGAGGCTACATTGCAGAACAGGGTATGTGCTGTGTACAAAGCCACACTGCCATGTTTTAGGACAGTCTTCAATGTTAGAAGAAAAACTAAAAATAGATGATAATATGCTTGTAATAAGAGGAGGCTGACATTGAATACAGGAAATTTTTTCATCATCACATACTGTAGATCACTCTAGTAGAGGAATGGAGGAAATGAAGGCTCAGGGGTGAACCTTCTGTGATACTTAAAAGATCAGCTTAGGTACTGAAATAAGAGAAGGCTTTCTTAAAAAAAACCAAAAACCACCACACCAAAAAAATCCAATTGCATCCTATGTAAAGATACCTTCATATTTTGTGTTTAAAAGCACAAGAGTAAAATATTTCTTCTGCTATGTTCCACCAGTCCTCATTTGCTTATGTGCTTTTTAATTTTCAGTAATACCTTGATTTCTCCAGGTACATGGAATAACTTCACAGAACCCTATTAACTCAAAACTTTCTTAAACAGTTGGATAAGGGTTAAAAAAAAAAAGCAGCACGTTCAGGTCATGTTACTTCATATAGCTTAAATTTAAATGTTTAGAGTAAAGCAGTTTACTGTGCAAGTTGAAAGTCAAATCCTTTCAGTAAGGGAAGCAGGCAACATCTTTATTACAGCCTAAGTGACAGAACTCACATTTGCTATAGAGTGAGCTATGGTCTTCCCTTTCTAAAAGTGGATTCAATATCCCCAAAGGAATTTTTTAGTCATGGTCTGCCAACTTGCTTCCAGACTGGAATGTAGCCCTTTGTTTTGTAAATGTATTTGATGACTGCTTTTTCCTTTTGACAAGTGCTTTCATGTATTAAAGAAGTCATTGTTAACTTTTTTCAGTGGTAATTGAGGGATATACTAAGTTCTCCCTTAGAAAGCCTCATTAGCCTTTGCCCTCCATATTCTTCCCTTCTTCCTGTTCTTAATCAGATTCTGTTTTTTATTACCTATTACAACATACAACAGATTATTAACGTTCAATTCTAGGAATGGTGACTAGTGTCCCTAACTGCTTTTTCAAATGTTTAAGATTATCTTAAGCCACCTTTTCTACCAATCTCGATCCTTAAATTCTGGGAGAAAGGGCTCAGCTGCTTTAGAAATGGAGCATCACATTCTGAATGCAATGATGTATTTTAACTTTTTTTTTTTTTAAACACAAGAAAAAGCCTATAATGAACTTCTAAAAAGTGTGACTTGTAACTTGCTTAAGTCCACTGCATGTGCAAAAGGGTAAGGCAATGGAGTTCATCTTCAGTGACTTGGTTCATCTTATTCTTCCAGGTATCAGACTAATCTGGTGACACCAAGATAACTTTTCACTCAAATAAACAGTATCTAGAACTAGAAAATACTTACATTGTGCTTACAGGTACAGCTCAATCAAGAAAAAGGTCACTCAAGCTTCCCTCATGTTGACTACATAAATACAAGAATATTTTAATACAGTTCAATTATTTTCCAAGAGTCTCGGTTCTTGACAGAGATGTGATACTGTTTGAAAATTAGTCTCAATTTCCTTGTGATTACTTCAGTTTCAAACCAAGTATCCACAAATGCCACAGTTATTCTGTGAATACCATCAATGCAGGCCTCACTGGGGATGAGGAAAGGAAGATCATCATTACTCTGGGGAGCCCTTCCACAAACTGAGCTGTAGTGTCTGAACCTTCTGAACTCTATGGAGCCTCCTGCTCAGTTCTCCAGAGCCAACAGCAGCAAGCTATGGGTTTCCATCTAACTAGACCTATTCCAAAGGTCAGCTCTTAAAGAACTTTGTATGCCTTTTGCCATAAGTCTGGGGACCATATGTTTGTTAAGGTATCTCCAGAGTTACAGACAGACAGTCAGAAAGCTGTAGGCATCTAAAAGTTGTAAACTAATTAATTAGAACAATCTTAAAATCAGATAGGAAGTATTCAACCTTGACTTCAGTGAAATTAACTAAATGCCTAAACGTGTATTAAGATTTTCCACAATAAAAATACTTCCATATTGGACTTGTGTATAATACTGCCATTATTCTAAAAGGGGTGGGAACACAGATGACATGAAATCTACACCAAAGGTAGTTGAAAAGTCCATTCATAAAACTTTTATTCCACTTACATCAACTTAATACACATGTTCTGAACAGTTATGCTTGGATTGTTCATGAAAATTTCATAAGACATTAAACAAAGCTAGCCATCATCTCAAGTTATTTCCCTGTTAACTATTTTTACAGCACATGCATGTTAGGCAAGTATCAAAAAAAAAAAAAATCACAAAAGCAAAAAACCTAAAAAAGTTAAATACATGGGCTTTTGTTTTACTGCTGTGCTCGATATACAGTGTCATTATGGATATCAAGCAATTCATTTTTTACTGCATCTTTACTTGTACATTTGTTCTTAGGTTGCTTAAACCATTTAAATACAAAGAAAATGTGTAGCAAAAATAATGAAAGCAACAGCAGGTAACTTTACAAATAATGGAATGTGAACCGTTTCTCTGTCCTTCTCTAGAGAAAGTTGACTGGGTTATCAAACTGTCTTAAGGAACACTTCAGCTGCAATCAAAGATGTACACTTGATTGGTATATTCCACAGATTTCACATGTTGACTTGACATGCAATATCTATGGGACATCAGTTTATTCACAGCCATGTGTGCTCCAGCTTGAATATTCATGCTAACTACACCTGTGGCTGCAACTGATTATCCCTTTTTTCCATCGTGACAGACCAATATGCAAGCAGTCATCTTTGCTTGACATAGAAAGCTGTTTTAACACTGGCCTTGTGGGAAGCCACAATGTACCAAAAGTACTATGCCAAACATGTAAAACTTGTATAAAAATTTCACAACCTAATATTGGCCACCTCAGATGAAAACAGATAAATTCCCCAAATGTTAACTGGCTCTATTCCCCTAATATTAAACAAAACCACATGGGAAATATAGAAATCCAAATAGAAGTAACATAAACCTGTCAAATCGTAAACAAAAACTATTTGTGGGACAGCATGGATGACAAATGGTCTACTGTGTAAATTTCAGAATGAGGCAGACAGAAGTTGGAAGGCTGGTTAATTCTCCCCTCCTTCTCCTGCTTCGGCTTCATCTCCTTGGGTATCCGATGTCCACAACTGTTTGGGAAAGAAAACAGAGTAAAAGATGGAAGATATTAACATTTATGACTAATAATTAATAAGGAATGATTAGAAAGAAAGCCTACTACTTAAACAATAATTTTGTAAGAGGTCCTACTAAGCACCATGGAGAAAAAAAAACCCCACACATTAACATGAATATTTTTCTTGGCTATTACAAAATGGACATCTAGTCCTAGCTGACCTGACCCTGCACTGCATTTAATGAGGAAGTTCATGAATAGTCAAAACCAAAGTCTCATATCCACAAGGCTCACTAAAATACAATTACAAGCAGGCAGGAATCAGACCTACAAGAAAAGATACATGAGAATCAGGAACTAATACTTGGTTTCCTGTGGAGTTGTACCGTCTCCTCAAGCGAGCTTCATGCATCTTTCTGAAGGAAGAGCTTCAGTAAAGGTCTCTCTCCACAACCAACATTATAGTGAATGCTACTTTTTCTCCAGAACAGGCATCTGAAAGTTTTTTGTTTTGTTTTTTTATTTTTTTTTTTTTTTAACAAAAAACATTTCACCGTAATCTCTATCCCTTGGCTCTATTCAGTCAACCGTGCCCTGCTTCAGCAACTTTTGGAACACAGAGCTTCCAAACTTGGAGGGCAGGGCAAGGATGGAAGAAAATCAGGCTAAACATGCAGCATGCACAAAATCTTATTTTCAGCTCCATAAAATCATACTAAGGAGCCATATATCAAGATTAAGTACCAACAAAGGAAACTAAGCATCAGTTCCAGAGCAACACCCAGGACAAAAGTTATTTTGTGAACCAAGTATTTTGCCACGCTGGCTGATTCCAAACTATTACCAGCCCAGTATGATTTGTAATCTCTCACTTTATGGAGTTATAGCAGCATTAACCGAATCCTTCACGCTTTATAGCGTAAGGTAGTAAAACCTAAGGACAACTAATTCTCTACCTACAGTGTTATACCACTAAGGTCTCACAAGATGCTTTAAAAAAAACAAAACAAAAAAAACCCCAAACCAACCAACCAAAACCACCATCATTTTATCCTTTCCAGGAGTACAATACAATAGAGAAACCTGCGCAAGAACAGTAGTCTTGTTCTTGCTCTGAATACACAATATCTGCACTAAATGTTCTTTGCTGAAGGCATTAAGCAACAAGTTATTTTACCGAAGACAATTATTATACTACTACATTAGTCTCAATTTCAGTGCTATTCTTATAAGGGACAGTTAGTAAGAACAGTTTTATCAGAATTTTATCAGAGGCTTCCATCCTAAATCCTCACCTCTAGAATATCTACAGATATGTACATATACATACCTTTATTCATTGCATAAAAAGGGCCTGACTGCTATGAAAGGAGGATTACCAAATGAGAGCACAGTTTAACAAGTCTGCTGGGGAAAAAAAACGCTTAGAGGGAAGGGATGCTTTTTTTTATTTTATTAAAGAAAACAAAACAATTTCATAACAGAGCAAAGGAATTATCTAGCAATCCCAGTAAAACAGATTTTGACTGGCTATGTTAAACAACCCTCTGAAC
>VYZV01014269.1:268-37462 GCA_013401275.1 Pandion haliaetus | reverse complement strand
TTTTTTTTTTTTTTTTTTTTTTCCTTTTCTAGTCTGTACTGAGTTTCTTCCTTCTACCTGCAGTTTTTTTCCAGGCTATCTGAAACAAACATTAACAGCCTCAGATCCAGGTTTTGTGGCTCCTGTATAGAGTCATGGAGCATCACAGTGCTTCATCAGCAAATACCCCTTTGCAATTTGTTTGCAGAAACACTCTTAGGCCCATGCTGCCAAGGGAATGCAGAAAACTTTTCCACATGTGTTTGTTTTTCTGCTTTGTATTCTTTACAAACAGTAAAAACACATAAATTTTCTAGTCATGCATGAGAGAGAAAATTGGTGACAGAGGAAATATTCTGTAATAAAAAAGATTCGACTTTTGAAATGATCCCCAAATTTGCAGGGGTGAAGATTTTGTATATGGTAAATGGTAGGATTACTATTTAAATGTCCCTTTAATAAAATGGTATGAAAAGTTTACATAAGCACGTTTTTCTCCTTCACAACTTTTGTATTAGGTTGGTGAAAATTTAAGTAATTAAATGAAAATAATTAGATAACAAGCTCAGGGGTTTTTCTCTATTTTGCTTGGAAAATTGAGGGAACTGGGTTTGTTTATCCCAAATACGATAATAGCAAGAGGAAGTCTTCAATTTCATAGATATTTCTGCAACAGTTACCTGTGTTTGACAGTAATCTGTGTTCTTGTGTTCATGGCAGGTAGGACAGGAAATAATAGACTTAATTGGGTAAGGCAAAAAAGATGTAGGTTAAAACTGTGAAAAACCTTCTAATGATATTGAAACACTGGAATAGGTAGCATGGAAGATTAGCAGAGATTTCATTTCTGCAGCTTCTAAATACACATCAGATTTCTAGTTAGAATGAGATGTCTGAATTGTGTAGGTGGGAGAAACGTTTCCTCTATGATTCTCTGCATGTGAGTATTTTCTGAAAGTGCAGCTATTTCAAAATACATTAAAATGACAAAATGTGATCTGTTTAAGGCTTTCAGACATGTAACAACATATCTTAAACAAAAAATAATTTTAAAATTACCTTCCTGATAAAGTAGTTTTGCAGTAGCCTTATCTTAAAACTAGGAAGTTCAGACAAAGAAAAATCTGGAGGATTCATGTTGGAAAGCAGCCAGTGAATATTTGTGAGTATATATGCAGCGTATAATCTGCCACAAAAGGATGAAGTTTTTAAGTGTTTGTTAGAGGCGAGAGATACTCATGTGAGCATATCGATCCTCAGAATAAATGAAACAATTATTTAGAACTTACAAGATGATGTTGTCTATCCTATAGTTTTATCAAAATGTGTGCTCTCACGTAACATGGCAAATTAATTTAAATTCCTATTAGGGCTAAAATGTTATTTAAAACCAATTATATGCACTGAATAGAATGTGTGTCAGGTGCCATATTTAATTTCTACCACATTAAAATTATATGTGATCATGAATAATTAAAATAACCAGTAGAAAAGCATTGGCTTTGAAGGTTAAAAAAGCATATTGTCTGCAAAAAGCTTTTTGTGCTCCACTTTGAAATTATGTTCTGATATAAGGAAAACCTAAAATGAAAACCAGTTTTTTTTCCTCCACTTTGAAATTCAGAATAGAAAATATGCAAAGTACATTTAGATCATGTTTAGACAAATTCACTTTGAAGTTTCATGCAAGCTACAGGCCAAATTGGTAAAACTGCAACAGGTTAATTGCTATGAAATGAAAGCTTGTACCTGTTCTCAAAGCCTTTACATTTACCCAGTTTCAATTTGTGCAAATCATGTTAAATTTAAAAAGCCATTATTGTAATTGTGAACAATATTTTAATTTTTAACTGTTTTTTTCCTTAGAAAACAATTATATCTCTGGAGTTATGTAACTCTCAAAAATCTTGCAATGAAAATTGTTTCTAAAGTTATTTTCCTCTTCCATTGTCATAATATGTCTTAATAGTTCGAGGAGCAAATTTTGTTCTTTTCTGCCCTGCATGAATGTTTTCTTTATCTGACTTTTCTTTTAAAAAAGTCATTATGGACCTATTTATGCAGGTCTTAATGGATGTAAATCAGTGTTAATGCAGTTAATGGATCTAGCAAAAACATGAGAAATACATCCACTACATTTGCATTGTTTCTTTCTCAACTGTGGGGTTTTTACTATCTACAAACACATTTGCTAAAGATGTGTTTTGCTTTGTTTTTTTAAAAAAACTGCCTAAAAGCTCTTATAAGAGAAAAAAAATCATCGTTTAATAAAGCAGAAAAACCCTAAGACTTTGGAATGACAATTGCTGTCTTGCTCTTCATCACATACCCTCCTGTATTACCTGCTGAACACAGTGGTGAGCTAAAAGCACAGCTGAAGAAGAGAGCATGATCAAACTATGCTGATATGTTGATTTCACTGTTGGTAAGGCACCTTGAATAGATTGTTACCTAAATCTACAGTTTTCAGTACTTTCTTCATGTTGCTCTTTTTTTATGAAGTAATGACCAAAAAGTATCTGGCATAAAGCCATGCTGTAGGCAGGGAAGGCAGCTTGAATTAACATTCTCTCACTTTTTTTCCACATAATAAGGAAAGTTATCACACTTTTATGGAATTAGAAGTGTTTGTGTTTTGTCCATAATGTTCTATTTTAAATTAGATTTCTATAAAAGTATTGCCATATGAAGTTGCAGCTTTTTATCTTCCCAAGATGTTTGATTAGTAGGCTGTAACTGGAGATTTCAGGAAGGAGAATATGGCAGCTTGTCAGTGATATGGTTCATTCAGCCGAGGAAATACAAAGCATTTTATGGTAAAAGGCCACAGCTAGTGACTTCTTTTTAAATACAAAACAAAAAAAACCAACAAAAAACTCCCAACACCTCCACCAAAAATGCATAGCAAGGGAAGTGATCTCTCCTTCTGTCTAGGCTCTGAGCAACTCACCTGATGTTTATTTTGACTGTGTTCAAGCAGGGCCTTCTAACACTTGGCCTTTTAAATTTAAGAGAAACACTACCTTTGTGTACAAGTTGGCCAAGGGTCCTTGCCTGTTCCTCTGGCTGCACCCGTTATGCTTTTTCTCAAGGGGGCGAAACTTTCTCAAATGTATCTTATTTTCTTTTGTTTAGTTTTTATTTACTCTATACCAAAATGAAGATTTTTAAGATTTTAAATTCAAAAATTTCTTTCAAAGTTCTGGAAATTAGTTTGCCTGTTAATGACATGTAATCAAAGTATTTTTGGTGAATTACAATAAATTATCAAAAGAGATCAGTTATGCGAACAAAGAACTCTTCTGATGCCTGAAAAACTCTAGCTTATTCTTGTTTGATTAATGGCTTGGAAGAGGCAGTGTCTTACAAGAAAGGTGCTTCTTATCCTCTGGTTGGCTATTTCCTTGGATTTTCTGAGAATTAAATTCATCCTTTTCTTCCAGGTTATCTTGCATAGTAGGCAAACATACTTATCTGAGAGAGGAATATATGCCATTCAGATAGTTATACAATATACCTTATATTATGGTCAAATACTTGTTGTTTCTCTGGTGCTAGTATATTCTAGTTAATGTTGAGTAATCTGAAGGATAGAACACTGACATTGATGGATAGCTATATTCTTAAACAAATCTTGATCTGTAGTAAAATGAGAATCTTTTTTCTAAATAGTAGATACCTTGTCTGGGTTTTTGGCATGCCTTGCTTGAGCCAAACTTGTTTAGATTACAGATACAGATGATGTAAATCAAAATCTTGACAGTCAGTAGGACTAAACAAATTTAGAGCAGCTGAGACTTTGCTCTTCTGTTATGCACTACACCATATACAATTTTTTTTCATCAATGTGTTCACAAGAGCTGAAAAATTCATTTTTATAAATTACAGTAGTACTTGGCAGCATGTAGGTATTTTAATCAGCAATCATGAAGGGAAGATTCCTGATTTTAGATTTCATTACCTTTTTTTTCATCTGTCCAAGAAACACAGGATACCTGTCACTGAAACTACCTCAGGAAAGTGAGATTTTTTTCTTAGTTTTCTTAGTAGCTTTCTACCTATACGGTGTCTCTTTTATATTTGACTCTGGTAGCTTCTTCAAAATGATGTAGGGTGTTCCTTTCTTCCTATCCTCACCAGTCATGTAACAGTGTTGTCATATGTAATTGTTCTGCTGATGCACTAAGTTTCCTTTTATGTTTGTAAAGCCCGTGGGAACTTTGCTGCTTGGGAGAATGGTTGCCTAAAGAGTAGCTTATTCTGGTAGGTGAGATGAGGGGAGATTCAGCTTCTGGAAGGAAAAAAGTCATCCTTGAACTATTGAAAGAGCTATGTAATAGGCTGATACAGGTACAGACTCTATAGCCCCACTGGTTGACTTTGACATGCTTTTTTGATTTCAAGTGCAGGAGGTTCAAACAGTGATGTATTTTGCAGCTTTTCATAGCTCAGAAACACTGTTCAGCCCACAGGCTATGTTCTGCTTTGGCATTGTGCCGGGGGATGATCCAGTCTGGAGTGCATGGTTCAAAATCCTCAGCATGCCTCCAGTCCTTCTCTTGCAGTACAGAATCTCCTTACTGGTATTTACCCAGTGCCTATGGAAAGGAAAGGAGGCAGGGATTCCCCATGAAAAGGATCAGCTTAGCTTTGGAATACATAAATATCATCTTCCTTATGATTTAACTTTTCTTACTGGAAGTCAGAACAGCAGGAAATTGAACTGTTGAAAATTGCTTCTGATGAATTCTGGAGAAGGATAAAAAGTAAAAGGAATAGCACATTCACTTTGTTCCTTCCCCTTCCATTACATTCTCTCTTATCCAGTATTTTTATATTTTCCCCAAAATGTTCAAAGGAAAACTGAAATCTTTTACATTACCCTTCAGGGAAAAGCTATTTGTTTTTAACAAGATTCTGTATTTCTTATAATTTATTATTAATTTCTTTCAATGATCGTAATTTTTCAAGGTAGCCATAGAGAAATAATTTCAAAAGAGGTTGAAACTCCTTAGATCACATCAGAGGAGATGAGCAAATGGATGTTAGCCTTTATTTCTCTTATCCAGTGAGTGACCGTGACTGTCTTTCATCAGATGAACCAAAATATAATTGTTTCTTATCAAAAAAAGATTTTACTGTATTTTCTTTACAGTGTTGTGATCTAGATTCATTTTTATAATAAAAAGGTAATTTTTAAAGCTGCTCAGCTCTATTTTTGTGATCTCCAAAATAGAAAATGTTGTCATATATTCCTACAGCTTTCAGTATATAAAATGTTTTAGATACAGAGGAGAGATGTAAGCACGTTGTGGTTTAACCCCAGCCAGCAACGAAGCACCACACAGCCGCTCACTCAGTTCCCACCCCACACCCAGTGGGATGGGGGAGAAAATCGGGAAAAGAAGTAAAACTCGTGGGTTGAGATAAGAATGGTTTAATAGAAACTAATAGAAAAGAAGAAACTAACAACAATAAGGACAACAGTAATAATAAAAGTATCGGAGTATGCAAGTGATGCAAATGCAATTGCTCACCACCTGCCGATCAACGCCCAGTTAGTCCCTGAGCGGTGATACCCCCCCCACTCCCACTCCCCCCAGTTTATACACTAGATATGATGTCACATGGTATGGAATACCCTATTGGCCACTTTGGGTCAGCTGCCCTGACTGTGTCCCCTCCCAGCTTGTTGTGCCCCTCCAGCTTTCTTGCTGGCCTGGGCATCAGAGGCCGAAAAGCCATGACTTTGGACTAAACATTACTTAGCAACAACTGAAAACATCAGTGTGTTATCAATATTCTCCTCCTACCTAGCTCAAAAACATAGCACTGTACCAGCTACTAGGAAGACAATTAACTCTATCCCAGCTGAAACTAGGACAGCAAATCATTCAGATCTAAATGGATTTCAAAATGTTTCCCATCTTTCTTTAAAAATTTCTAAAGTGTTTGGCTAGAAAGATTCAGGGTTTTCTCCATAGCTGACTGAAAGCTGGTGGGCAGTTTCTCATTGCTAATGTGTTTGAGAGGAAGAGAGGAAAATACTTTTATCAGCTTCATTTTTTTTTAATCTTAGAAGGGAACCAATTATATAGTTTCACATAATGATAAATTTCATACCTATTGCCATCAAAGGTCACAGTGATTGGTTCCAGGTATTTGAAATTGTTTCCAATAGCAACATCAGAATATTTCTAATATTAGAAAAAATTAAATTTTGACTATGTTTTCAATATAAATTAGCTTGCCTTGGTAACTGACATGATGCCAGAAGCTCTTGATAGGAGAATTCACAGTCACCATTCAAAGAAGAGGAACTTCCCTTCCTCTTCCTTTTAAAATTTGAATTCCAGCCTTGAAAATAAAAACTGTTGCAGTTTTTTCAGTAGGAAGGGGACAAGGATCTCACCATTTCTACAGCATAATGTGGCAAAGAGCGAGCATTTTAGCCTTGCTGCGCTTTTATTTGGCACTCTTCACGGGGTGTCAGTCTTCTAGCAAATCCTGGCTTGAGTTGGCCTATTCTGTTTCCTGTGCCTAGAATTCAAAGTTTTGATACTTCTTATGAAGCATGTTAAACCATAAAGTGTTACGAAATTTTACTGCAGCTACAGTACTGTTTGTTTCTTTCCTAAAGTAGTGTGTGGAAGGCTAGTGCAGCATGAATCATACCTGATGCACCAGAGCAGGATCATGATCTATTTATATGGTTTTTCTTCATGCCTCAATGAATTTCAAACCTTTTCACTTTGTTGCTCAGCCTTACTTCTACTACTCCACAACACTTACAACAAATGTTCTTCTATTGATAAATAAAAAGCAGAAAAACACAAGGTCTCTACAAAAAAAGCCTAGGTTTTCTTTCCATACTTCCATGACAATAAATTCTTGCTTTACCCAAAGTGACTGAACTTATGTTTAATATTTGATGGCATATTTTGTCTCAGATCTTCTCTCACTTATAGTTTATGAGGGAAGGTGAACAACTAATGTGCTTTGCCTAATGTTTTGGCACAAAAGTATCCAGCAATAATAATAATAATAATGCTCACTTTTCAGCTTCAAAAGAGATTTCAAAAAGATTTCTAAAATATAAATATTCTATTTTAATGCAAGGATAAACCGCCATAAATACTTTGGACACAGGATAAAAATATGAATTCTATTACTTCTTCATTGATTTTGAAGTGGAATTTGCATTTACAAAGTTCCCCTACCTAAAATAGTGATGTATTTAATATTTTTAATGTTAGTTTCTTAATTTACCATTTTTGTATATTAGAACTGTGCACTGTAAGAGTTCTTATTTTCCTAAATAACAGAAAGCTTCTGCTTACTATCACTGTTCTAATTATAGCTTCTAGTTCACAATAAATAATTCCAGAGGTGGTAAGAAGAGTTCCTTGTCTGCTCTGTTAAGATAGTGCTAGTCTTTTTTTCAGCAGGTGAGGGATGAACTTAATTCCAAGCTACTTGTCAGACCATATGCCACTAAATCTTTTGAGGCAGAGGGATATTGGTAAAATACACTAAAAAGCGTCAGTAACAAGGTTCTCATGTGTTGTCTTAAACAGCGTTGGAGTGAATTAGCAATAACCATATGAATTCAGTAGAGGAATTTCAACAGTTCGTACCAGCTGAAGATCCAGAGCTGAGGTAATAAGGTTTGATATGGGCAATAATTAGTATATGCAATAATTTTCAAAGTGCAAGAAGGGTGTTCCTTTTGAGGACACTAAGAACATTCTTTATTTTGAGACATGAGATATTGGTTAGTTAAAGTCTGGGATTACAGGATTAAGGGACAAAGTTAAATCTAGTAAAACAATTCTTGTGTTTTAAGATTAAAGAAAGAACTCAAAAAAAATGAAAGCATGATTCAATTGTTAGTATTTAAGAAAACTGGGATCTGCCCTCTCTAAGTCTTTAAGAAATTATAAGGTTGGGGGAGTGGGTGGGTAGAGAGGGAGACCTGTATGGGGATTTTACCCCTCTGCCCTTTTAAAGGTAATGAGATAGGAACTTCATATGAGAAACTAAATGTCTTTCTCCCAGAAATGGAAGTGACTCGCCTTTGCTAAGGCTAAAATTCAGCCTTGTGCATCAAGCCCACACAAGATGTGTGTATCATCTGCCCCAGTTAACTTCCACTTAAACAGTAGTTTAATAACGTGCCTGAGGCATCATAATTACAATGAGTTTGCGTGTCACTGACTGCCATGCTCCAAGGTAGACAACAGTAACTTGTATTATATATAGGAATTCTCATAAGAATACTGTAGCAATTAGGTTGCTTCTTAAGAGAATGAGTTTTAGATAGTTCTTGATCTTACGGGCTATTCTTGCAAATGCTAGAACCTGGGCACATACCCATTTGTTTCAGTGAGATTTGGATCAAATTTTGGAGAAAATGTGAACTTCTTTATTACTTTTTTTCCTTTCTATTTATGCTTGATTAAGTCAGAAATAATAACATAGCTACCAACCAGAAACTTTCTTGTTCCTTATACAGTCTGTTTCCTTAAAGGACAACAGGAATCTGATCAGTCCTAGAAAAAGATATTTTGTCTTATGAATTTCCTCTGAAATGTAGATTGTTACAGTGGCTGATTTCTACTATGAAAAGGCAGTAGGGTATAATAGAGTATAGTAAATAGCACAAAACGATTATTGTTCACGTTTTTCATACTATTATGGTAAATCCTGCAAGTTTAATAAAGTTTTAGTTCTAATCTTTTGTGTGTGTGTGTAAGATTTTAATTGATCATGTGGTGATGAACCAAACCCAAGCATGCACAATAATCTGTGATTATTTGGTAGAAAACAATCAATTTCTTGTCTCATGATGAGACTAGAAACTCGTATCTTCAATTCTTCTTCTTCATGACTGGAGAGAAGCTCAGAAGAGCTCCTGGAATTTTTGTTGTTATGAAATGTGATAATGATATGAAAAAAAATTAAGTTCACCAGTACAGTTACCTACTTATGAGTGAAACCTATGAAAATCAAAAGTTTCCAAATCTGTAGGGTAAAAGAAAATGAAGAGGTGATTTTAGTATTTGGATAACGCTGCACAAGTATAACTATTTGAATTCAGAATGTAATCCTTCCATGTATCCTTATCTAACCTTTTACTAAAGACCTGTCTTATTAGCTGAACCTACTGTGTCTGGTTAAGAAAATAGTTACCATCTGAATGTCAGTGCCTGAGTGAGCTTGAGGAAAAATTAGCTTTGGCTTTTATCCAGGAGGAAAGGAGAAAGAGTATGTTTGTCTCTTATTTAACAGCAAGAGTATCTCTGAGTTGTGTTTTGCTCACGTTATTTGAAAAGTCTCCAGGCATTTACTTCCAAGAATTGCTGCAATTCTGGGCACAGGCTGTTTCTGAAGTACAAGATGAGTCAGTAATTTTTTCTTTCTTTTATCTTGGCCAAAGAAGCTACTCTACATAAGAATTGGTATTAAAGACCTAGGAGGCAAACATCACAATCTGTATAGGTCTAATGCTAGGATGGAAGAATGATGTTTGAGGTTGAGGCAGATGGTTCATTAACTAGAGACTGCAATTTTTTTCTCATTAGCTATATGGCTATATTTAGAGAAATATGTTTCCACCTTAGATGAAGAAAGTATGTGTTCACATATATGCACATCAAAGCCTCTTGCCACTGTAATATCTAAGTCTATCCAGAATTAATTTTTGTTAGACATTAAAAAGAAAAAGGGGGATGGAAGCATACAACTACTCAAAACTTTGTTTGTTAACATTTAATGAAAAACTGTATTACCACACATTACATCTTGAAGATCTGTGAGGCTACTATAGAGTCAACTTCTGATCCTCTTGTGATCTTGGAAGAACTCTTAAACAAACAGACAAACCAAAACCTAACAAACTCCTGAAGGTTTATTCCAGTAAGGGTTGCAAGAGTTTGGCTCTAACTAGCTTTGTATGATATTTTATTTAGGACCTCAAAAGCCTTTTTACTGATTTTTGGGGAACAAAACAACGGTAACGTAGAACGACTAGTTAAAGTGATCCATACAGAAAACACAGACCATTTAAAATGATACTGTCTTTCCTCAGCTCACAACTCGGGCAGCTGCATGTATGTTTATCAGACATTGACTGCTTCTGTCACAGAGCCTTTTAGGGGAAGAAGCTGCTTTACACTATTTGGAAAAGTATGATGGTAAGATCAGCCAGGATGCTTTATAACGCCTCTTAAGAATATATAACTCTTTTTCATATCTTCCCATTCAATCTGATACTTCTTTGTTATTCTGCTGTGTTCTACAAGAGTATTAATTGGGCATGCATTTTATTTAGTCAAAGAAAAGGTCTGTAAATCCAGGTAAAACAAGAGTATTAAAAAAAAATTGAAAGGATTTCAGTTTATTTTACAGAATTACTTTCTTAACACCTGACATTTTATATACCCTGCTCTTTTTTTTCCCCTGAGAGAAATCTAAAAAAAAAAAAATCATATAACCACTGTTTATTTACTTAAATATGTTCTGGGTTTGCCTCCATTGGATTTCTAATTCAGAATTGTATCAGATATTAGCTGTGGAATATAGATACAATTTTTTTAAACTTTTTTTCTTGCTTATCAGAATATGGTGGACCAAGCTTTGTATGTTAGTGGTTATATTTCGAAAGTGATGAGTATTTACTGTATGTAGCCATTCTGTGAGATCACTGGAACATGCAATGATGACTTGATTATCAGAAGGCTGTATGTTTTGAGGTATCTTTGATACCTACTTGCCAGGCACCAGTTCTCCTCATTTAGACCTGTTACAGTATGACCGAGTGCTAGAATATCTGAAGTTTGCAAAGCATATTTGTCCTGGTTTCAGCTGGGATAGAGTTAATTGTCTTCCTAGTAACTGGTATAGTGCTACGTTTTTGAGCTAGGTATGAGAAGAATCTTGATAACACACTGATGTTTTCAGTTGTTGCTAAGTAATGTTTAGTCTCAAGTCAAGGCTTTTTCAGCTTCTGATGCCCAGCCAGCAAGAAAGCTGGAGGGGCACAAGAAGCTGGGAGGGGACACAGTCAGGGCAGCTGACCCAAAGTGGCCAACGGAGTATTCCATACCATGTGGCGTTTTAGGAACAGGGAGGGGATCACTGCTCAGGGACTAAGAGGCGCGTCGGTCGGCGGGTGGTGAGCAATTGTGTTGTGTATCACTTGTATATTCCAATCCTTTTATTATTACTATTGTCATTTTATTAGTGTTATCATTATCATTATTAGTTTCTTCTTTTCTGTTCTATTAAACCGTTCTTATCTCAACCCACGAGTTTTAGTTCTTTCCCCGATTTTCTCCCCCATCCCACTGGGTGGGGATGGGGGGAAGTGAGTGAGCGGCTGCATGGTGCTTAGTTGCTGGCTGGAGTTAAACCACGACAATATTATCATTTGAAAAAATCAAGTTACGTAAAACTCAGTAACTTCTAAATAAAAAATGCTTCTTAGTTTCTGTGGCTAAAATGGGATAACATTGTAGTGTTATTTCTTGTAGACTAAGGATAGGGTTGTTTTTTTTTTCAGGGAGTTTTAAAGTATTTATGTTACATATGAGATTTCCAGGTTCAAATCTCTGTATTCCACTTTTGTTAATCTAGATACCTAAACATCTACCCTCCAAGGAAACGCATCTGAAATATACTCAGCAATGTAGCTCACTACAAAAGTCTTTGAAATTTAAAATAAAGTCACTACAGTGTAACCTGCTATTTGTTGGGAAATGCATATGTAAGTAGCTTTTTGTAATTGTTCATGAAGCTTTTAGACAGATATCCCCTCAGGTACCTGCGAATTTCAGCAGAGTGTGTGGTGATATTGTTTATTCAGGTTACATATTAGCATTCTTTACACCTCACTACTTCCTTAGACATCTGGGACTTTGTATAATTGGTTCTGTAAACTTATTTCACTTGTCTGTAAACTTATTTCACTTGCTTACAGTGTGGAAATGATTCTCTATGATATATTGTTACATCTCACTATGGAACAAAGTAGTTGTACAATGACAGTTTCCTGCAGTTTGCAGAAGTTTACCTCTTGCCATTCCAGGGCATGGCAAGTCATATTGAAATTCAGAGTCTAATGCCAGAAATTTTGTAAGTTGACATGCCAATAGTGATGTCCAAAATTATTTTGCTGATGAACATTCCTCTGTTTCACTGATCTGAAAAATCCAATGAATTCCTCAGTGATTTCACCTTGCACTAAGGTTTTAACATACCTAACTTTATCCTTTTACATGCAATAAGGAAATACTATATTGGTCAAGAGACATTTCTCATCTTTTATAAAGGTAGATTCTACCAAGTTCCTTGTCACCTTTCCACCTGTCCTCTGATCCACTTGGAGTTACTAGTTCTGGAATGATTTTTTTTCTTCAAGGAATTTGCTTGGAATTTAAGACTAGCTTATGCTACTCAAAATTTTTGACTGCTGGAAAGGAATCCACAGCTGACAGGCTGTTTGTTAAGGATTACACATGGCACATAGTAACCTACCAGAAAAAAAAAAGATAGTCTGCAAGTTTCCCTACAATCAGAAAGTATCTATTTTACCTTTGAGCATTGTATTTTGAATGAAACTAAATATGGCACCAACTGGCATGATTATCATGAGGTAATTGGACCCAAGGGATTAGAAGCATTTGGCTACAGGTTGTACCTGTAACAACCTAGAATGTAAATTATAATAATTACTTCACAATAAAACTCTGTATAGCTGCACCTTATTTCCCAAGTAGCCTGAGGTTAGCAAAATGCTTTTGCATACCTTCAGGATTTCATTTCCTTTGTACCTTAAGGTTACTTCTATTAACGTTAGTCTGATGAAGGAGTGAAACAAACAAATGCAAATATACCTGAATTTTCTTCTACAACTTCAGTGCTGTTTTGTAAAGAAAATGTTTATGCCCAGTATTGTGTCATTATTTCTAATTTTTTTTCAAAATAAATTCTGCAGATGTCTTTTGTCTTACACAGGTGTTCAGTGGTTGTTATCTCTAAAGTCACCTTATACTGAGATTTTTAAGCAAGCCAAAGAATTTTGATACATTACAGTCAGAAGTCGAGGAGGGTATGAGGAATCTACGAGGTGGCTTAAGTCTTTAAAGCTTTTTACCCTGAGCTTTACACATCTTGGATATTTTACCATAGTTAATACTACTATGCTTGTCATACCTATGTAGCCTTAACTGCTGACAATGCTGCTTTCTGCACTAGAAACTCCTTACATCACTTAGACTGGCAAATGTATAGTAGCCTGACAAGAGGAAGGGAGAAACCTCTAGGGTCATAAAAAATGAAAAGGATGATTCATAGCTTACGTGATGATGCAAGTTGGTTCTAGCTCTGCTTACATGACCTGGTAGAGGAAAAGGACACATTAAAGTTTTGCATATGTTCTTTTTCACTTCCATATGTTCCTCTTTCACTATATCAGAAGAAATTCTGTAGTAGCAAGTTAAGCAGCAAATGTCTTAACCTGCTCCTGTTTGGCCATGTGTATTCTACTCATAATTGGTAAGAACTGTGTATGTTCTCTGCATCTTCAGGGTCTAAAAATGGAATAACCTCAGGACATCATTAAAAAAAGTAATGGATCTGTCTCTTGCCTTTCTGGGACTTCTCTCATGGGACTGAAGTTATCCATTGGATAACACTACTGCTATAGTCCAGCCAAATCTCTGTATTTCTACAAATCTTACAATAAAATTTCCCGTGGCTCTATCAACTTCAGTAGTAAGAAACACTGAAGTTAAAACTGCAGAGAATCTCAATCCCATAATACTTTATCACCAGTGATGCAACAATTCCAAACAATGCAACACTACTGGGAGAAGGACATACATTTCTAAGAACTTTACTCACAGCCTTTACTTGCCACACTGAATTATCCTGGCGTGTTTGTATGCATATTAGCATATATGTTAGACAATGAATGTTTCACGGTGTCGTGGTTTCAGGTCAGCTCAGTCGGTAACAAAGCACCACGAAGCCGCTCATTCACCCCCCACCCCCTCGCCTGGCTACGTTGGGATGAGGAGAAAAAAAAAACAAACAAAAGGCAGGCTTGTGGGTCGAGACAAGGACTGGGAGGGATCACTCCCCACTTATGGTCACGGGCAAAAGACAGGCTCAACTTGGGGAAGAAACAAAATCAATTTAATTTACTACAAATCAAAACAGAAACAAAACACAAGGGTATTAGGAAGGGAAACCAAACATCAGAACAACCTCCCCCCACCCCTCCCGCGTTCCCGGCTCAGTTCACTACTGATGCTGTCTACCTCCTCCCCCCGGCGGCGCAGGGGAATCGGGGATGGGGGTTGAGTCAGCTCGCCACACATCGTCGTTGCCGCTTCTTTCCTCAGGGGGAAGATTCCTCTCTCGTTCCCTGCTCCAACGTGGTTCCTTTCCACGGGCTTCAGTTCCTCACAAACTTCCCTGGCGCGGGTCCTTTTCCGCGGGCTTCAGTTCCTCACAAACTTCCCTGGCGCGGGTCCTTTTCCACGGGCTTCAGTTCCTCACAAACTTCCCTGGCGCGGGTCCTTTTCCGCGGGCTTCAGTTCCTCACAAACTTCCCTGGCGCGGGTCCTTTTCCACGGGCTTCAGTTCCTCACAAACTTCCCTGGCGCGGGTCCTTTTCCGCGGGCTTCAGTTCCTCACAAACTTCCCTGGCGCGGGTCCTTTTCCACGGGCTTCAGTTCCTCACAAACTTCCCTGGCGCGGGTCCTTTTCCGCGGGCTTCAGTTCCTCACAAACTTCCCTGGCGCGGGTCCTTTTCCACGGGCTTCAGTTCCTCACAAACTTCCCTGGCGCGGGTCCTTTTCCGCGGGCTTCAGTTCCTCACAAACTTCCCTGGCGCGGGTCCTTTTCCACGGGCTTCAGTTCCTCACAAACTTCCCTGGCGCGGGTCCTTTTCCGCGGGCTTCAGTTCCTCACAAACTTCCCTGGCGCGGGTCTTTTTTCGCGGGCTGCTCTCCCGTCTCATGCTGCTTCAGCGCGGTTTTTACCATGGGGTTACGGCCATCTTCGGGAGCTTCCGCTCCACCGTTCACCCCCCTGGGCTGCAGGGCCATCAGCCTCCTCAGGCTCCTCCTCCTCCCCCTCCACTTCCATGATTCCAGTGTCGGCAGCGATGTTCCTCTCAGGTTTTTTCCCCCACGCTACCGGTTCCCCTTCTTAAATATGTTTCCCAGAGGCGCTATCACCGTCACTCCCCGCCTAGAGGCGGGTCCGACATTTTGGCGCGCAGGTCCGACATTTTGGGGCAGCGAAATCTTCCAGCAACTTCTTAAAGGGGCCGCCTCTGTAGCCCCCCTCCCCTGCCACCAAGGGAAAACCGCGCCACACAAACTCATAACACAGTATCATAGTAATGCTATGAATGGACATGTTTTCTTGCACTTACACAGTATTAGAGCATTCATAAGATCCTTATAATTAAAGACAGCTACCTGATGAACTAATCTGTCGCTCCCTCTGCATTTGCCTCCTCTCTCTTTCCTTCATTTATTTTCCATTAACAAGCAAACTTTTAACTGCATTACTACCTTGAGTCAATTTGAACAGCTTCTCTTTTTCATGGATTGTATTACTTGATAAACTGCGCCTTGGAACTGACTTGTCCTTTACTCAATGTGTCCCAAGCTTAGTTTATCTGCAAGTGTAGGGGTTTTTTTTGTTTGTTTGGTTTTTCTGTGATTATCCATTGAAATATTTGACTTGTAAAGTAATTTGAAAAATTAGGTGCCTGTAATAGCGGTAGGTGGCTGTCTGATTCTTGAGATGCCTAACTCCATGCTAAGCATAACAAAACATTCATTAGGGAAAGTTTCTGCATATTCTTCTTATGCAGCAGACCTTGCAAAGAAAGGGATTCAGTGAGGATTCCTAGTTTCATTACGTTTAAGGCTTTAGTGGAGCTAATGGTACTACAACTGGTGGGGAAGAGGGGGAAGGAACAAAAAAAAAAAAAAAAGAAACCCTTTCTTTTCTTTGATTGTTGTGTTTTCTCCTTCTTCTGGTACTTAAGAACTTCTTCACCCTGTTAATCTACTTCACAGGATGCTGTTCAGCTCCATAGGCGATGACACTGTTCTACAGTAGTAGCTGTGAGTGAATGCACTCCTCTACTTTAATCTTTTGTTAGAAATTAAATACTCATCTGACTGCACTTCTTTGTGACTAAAGGAATAACTGAATCGAAAGTCTTTAAGCAGAATTGAAAAGTAAAACTTCTTTTCTGCTCTAAGGCCTGCAAATAGGCAGAAATTTGAGATACATTTTCTTTTTTCCTTCTGAAAATATAGGTTGAATTTTATTTACCCTCTAAAACTTACATGTGTGTAAGAGTACAACTGAACAGTGTTTGCTAGCACAGTAATGACCTAAGTTGCGCAGTCATTAATTATTTCCATCACAGCCATTAGAACAAAAGCAGACTGTCTTTATAACTCCGGGAAATCAAACATCAGCCACCCAAAACTAATAGCCTGTCATTACATTTCTGTTTACCAGAGAATAAAATTTTGTTCTTGCTGATTTGAAAAGGTTCCCTGGAGTAAATGCTTCTATAACATACATAAATCATATCCACCATGAAGTAACCTAATGATGCTTTGGGGGTGGCATCATTAGGCTTCCACATAATATTTTGCCTGACAAGGGATAAAAACTGTCTTCTAATTATCAAGGAACTGAATAACGGGACAAATAAATAATATTAAATGAGATTCTTTATTATCTTTTCCTGAAAAACAAACAAAGAAAACAGAGCACACCTTTCTGGGGTCTGATTTTACTAAAATCCCAGTCCCAAAGAATACGCTCTTGCTTTCAGTAGGAAAAGAACTGGATTTTTTTTTTTTTTTCATTTCATTTTTTTGCTTGCCGTTCTTATTGGCTGTTCTTATAGACAGGGTGGAGAAAAATGCTTAGGGTTTATCATTGGGGGTAGATCACTGATTTTTTCTTCATGCTTCTTGAAAATCTTTTCAAGACATTGATCAAAATCTATTTGTTTTTATATGTACTGCATCTGCAATGTTGTTTCCTTGAAAACACTTTTTCTTGTCTTTTGTCTAGATGGGTATGCAGTGTCTTTCTTTTCAAGAAATGTAGCAAGAGGCATTAGTTTTTTCTGTATTTTACTTTTATAGTTCAAAGCACCAAATGTTAAATGCTTTTAAAACAACCGGAACTGCTAATCTGTATAAAATGTATTCATTATATTTATTACATACATAGCAATAAACTGTTACATAAGTGCTAGTATGAGAGAACATAAACTAAATTTTGAATGGCAAAAGAATATGATTTTTCAAGTTGTGTCATAGAAATATGGTTGCGAGTCTTGCCATTTCTGCTCTAGCAGGGGAGAACACTAAAACGTCCCTTGATGACTTTAAGCTGCCCCATTGCACTGGGGAGGGAATATTTCCTTGTAGGAAGGATGACTGTAACTTCTACTGCCTCCTTTAAGACTGAATTCCTTAGCATCTACCTGCAATTTGAATCCTGTGTCATATGAAAATCATGACTGAAATACCCATCTTGAGAAAGAAAAACTATGAATGTGCAAATGCCTGATCACTGTTTCTATGATGCCACTTTGTATAGGCTGACTGACTCCCTCACATGGTGTGTATCAGGAAGGAGGGAAAGTTTGGGCTAGTGATATGGATCTCATATCTGAATTATTCATCTATAATGGTAATGAATTAGTTCTTAATTTATAGTCTTCCAAGTTGAACCTAACTTTTCCAGTGCTGAAACATATTTCTGCTTAGCCATAGTACTGCTGTTAATTTTTTCCTGATCTCTTTAATGTCTTGAAATTGACATTACACTCTTCTCTTAGGGCTTGCACAAATGTAGCATTCTTATTTTCTAAAGTAGATTTTGGATTAAAGCCCTGCTGAAAGCACATTAGGCAACTTGCGTTATGATAGATCTTCCTGTCCTATCTATAAACCCTGTATTTCAGGCAGTAGAGTCAGCAATCACAACATGAATCATTTTCTACAGCGTGCCTGACCGAGATGACTTGAGGATGTTACTAACTTGTACATACACACTTCTATGTTTCTGTGTGTGCCTCAATGCCAACTAGTTTTATGAAATCAGAATCATTCTGATACTCTATTAGCCTATAATGACAGCTATTCATGGTTACCTTCTACTCTGCCAGTTCTCAATCTGCAGTTATAAAATTAATGAAATAGCTGACATTTAAATGTCTCTTCATCCATACTCCAGATAATTACTCGTATACACTTTAATGATTTCCTCACACACTTCATGCAACTAAACACATAAGCAATTTGTCTTTCTTCTAATACCTATTGAGGAGGCATACATCTTAGAGCTATTTGTGTCAAAATGTTATTTTGGCTGCATCATTGTCCTCTATAATTCAGAAAGTTTCCTAATATCATATCCTTGTAATATCTGAGACTAAATTAGTTATTTTTTTAAAAAAATTGCTTAAATTGGCCTAAGTTTTCCTTTGAATGGTGATTTTCATTGAAACTGCTTATCTATATCAACATAGTGGCACAAGTCTTCAAACCTAGAAGGAAAATTTTAGATGCCTGTTGAGAGAAAGTAACTTGATGGATTTTAGATACCTCCATCTAGACTCTAATATTAAACAGAAGCTGTGTAGATATTTTGAGGACTGTAACTTCGGATGTAAGTGATTTTGTTCTGCCAGAAGGCATATATTTTTTTGTGTTTGGCTTTCTGAGCCTTCTTGACTGACAGATGACCTTGTTATCTTTTTATAATTTTTTCCATCAAGTGTCATTTTTTTTTTCTTTCATTGCATAGCTTACACTATTGATTTTTGTCTTGGTTGTTACTTGCCTACATCTTCTGTCATGAATGAGTGGCCATGCTACAGAAATTTTCGTCACAGATAACCACATGGTTAAAATATGCACAAAGTTAGAATTAAGTTTAATTTGCTCTGGTACTATTTGTTCTTGATGCCTAATATAACAGGTGCTGTTCTAGACTGTAGGTCAGTACTTGATAATATCGTTTCTGTAATATCACTATTTGGTTTTTACTTCTTTTAGTGAGGTGGCAGATATAGTATGTAAGAGCCGTTAAATCAGAGATTCATTTATTTCATAGCATTTCTATTTATTATGGACCAGTGTGACTAGGCAAGAAGCCGAGTAGATCACATTCTTTTGCTTCCATTACAAGTGCATTCTTTTTCTGCAGCTTAAGGCTAATGGTTGATAATCACAAATGTTAAAGTTTCAAGATCATTCTTTTCTGGTGAATGTTGTGTGCTAAATTTTGTTCTACTACTGCAAATAGAAGCTAGGATTTCTTATTTTACAATTTCCATTACACTTTCTTTCAAATCTAATAGATCAAAGTATGGCATACACTTGGTTTTTTTCTTGCAATTTCAAGTTCAAAGCTCATTAAAACTGTGTCAATTCTATTAAAATTCATAACAGGACTAATGGTAACCAGGCTGTGATATTTAGTAGTGAGAACTGTCTGTTTTCCATCATAAATCAATAGCCAACACCCATTCATTTCACATGGTCCATCAAAGAGCCCCTGCATGATTGTAATGTTTTTCCCTATGAATTTTAAGCAGTAAGCTGAAGACTTTACTTTCAAAATATCTTTGCCAGTCCCTTGAGCCATTAAGCTTCCTTATACAAAATAAATTTTTAGTGTCATCATGTGTCTTGTTACCTACTGTTTGATACCTGTAATGAGACAAGCCTTCCTTAGATTGTTAGCTGACAGGCTTCTAAAGCTGATCATTCTTTTTTGATCCTTCAGATGGAAACAGGAAATGTTGAAGGGGCTTACATACTTATATATTGGCGCATAATTACAGTAAATTCCATCCCCTGTCCCCACCTCCCAATTCACATTCAGTTGGTTCGTGTAATGAATTATGCTACCATTTCTAAAGTACTTTAAAGTTATAAAATATTCTACAAGTGTGTTCAAATAGGTATGAAACAATAGCCATTTTATACTGAGGGGCTGTTACATCTCTTGTTATATTGAAGACAAGGCTTCTGTGATTTTTAGATCCCTTTGAAACACTTGCTTCTCACTTTGCAATTTTCTCAGCTTCATCTGTGCCCAGAGGCCATGAATTAGGGGGCTCTGAATTTTCAGAAGTTTCAGAAATTTTCAATAAAGGGTCATTTTGAGTTTCACGAAAATGAATAGAACAGTAATTTTTCTATTGTCATGTTTTAGACTTGAGTCTTAAATCTGTGGTGTTACAAGAAGATTACTCCTATTAACTCAGTAGTTCAAAGCTATCTAAATTCCTTGTACAGGAGAAGCAGTCCCACTTGCAACACAGACCTCTCCAGGAATGTCTTTCCTTATTGCTAGGGTCATAAATTGGATTTAGTGCTTACTCCTTTTTGAAAATTTCTGTATGAGTCTGATGTGTATGAAACTGGCTGGATGGCTGGGTGGTGATGGATGGAGTTAAATCCAGCTGGTGGCTCGTCACAAGTGGTGTTCCCCAGGGCTCAGTACTCAGGCCAGTTCTGTTTAATATCTTTATCAACGTTCCGGACAAGGGGATTGAGTGCACCCCCAGTAAGTTTGCAGATGACACCAAGATGAGTGGGAGTGTTGATCTGCTCGAGGGTAGAAAGGCTCTACAGTGGGATCTGGACAGGCTGGATCAGTGGGCCGAGGCCAATTGTATGAGGTTCAACAAGGCCAAGTGCCGGGTCCTGCACTTGGGTCACAACCACCCCATGCAACGCTACAGGCTTGGGGAAGAGTGGCTGGAAAGCTGCCCGACAGAAAAGGACCTAGGGGTGTTGATCAACAACTGGCTGAATATGAGCTGGCAGTGTGCCCAGGCAGCCAAGAAGGCCAATGGCATCCTGGCCTGTATCAGAAACAGTGTGGCCAGCAGAGGCAGGGAAGTGATCGTCCCCCTGTACTCGGCACTTGTGAGGCCGCACCTTGAGTACTGTGTTCAGTTTTGGGCCCCTCACTACAGGAAAGACATTGAGGTGCTGGAGCGTGTCCAGAGAAGGGCAACAAAGCTGGTGAGGGGCCTGGAGCACAAGTCTTGTGAGGAGCAGCTGAGGGAACTGGGGTTGTTTAGCCTGGAGAAAAGGAGGCTGAAGGGAGACTTTATTGCTCTCTACAACTACCTGAAAGGTGGTTGTAGTGAGGTGGGTGTCGGTCTCTTTTCCCAAGTAGCAAGCGTTAAGATGGGAGGAAACAGCCTCAAGTTGTGATTGGATATTAGCAAATATTTCTTCACCGCAAGGGTTGTCAAGCATTGGAATAGGCCGCCCAGGGAAGTGGTGGAGTCACCATCCTTGGAGGTATTTAAAAGATGTGTATATGTGGCACTCAGGGACATAGTTTAGTGGTGGACTTGGCAGTGTTAGGTTAATGGTTGAACTTGATGATCTTAAAGGTCTTTTCCAACCTAAATGATCCTATGATTCTATGATGGTCTCAGTAAATATCACACTATAGCCAATAACATGGCTTTCACACATTGAACAGGAAAGTGAACATTGCAGGATTTCCCCATACAGAATCTTTCCATTCATTTGGGAGTAAGCAGACCCATATAATGCCTCACAGCTGGAGCTATAGCATTTCCTAGCCTAAAGATGTAATGAACCATTATCATACTGTATTGTCTGGACTTTATGTTTCAAAAGGGAAATAGAGATGAAAAAGCAGAGATGAAGCACAAATTTTCCCCATTCCTTAGTTGTTGAAAATACAGAAGAACACAACTGAAAGCTAAACTGCAGGGTTGATCCCTGGGAAAGAAAGGCTGTTTCATTTCTTTTGTCCTAAAGAAGCTTAGATATTTAGGAAAATTATCTGGTATCATCTGCAGCACAAAGTGGTTGAGTGGCAAGCTGTTAAGAAAAGATGTGGATTTCTGTGTTGATGTATGTACATCACTGTTAAAGTTCAGAGCGCCATGCCACAAGTATTTTAATGTAAATGTAATGGATTTTTTAACATGAAATCCTCACTTATTTCAAAAACAAATTTCCTAGATATTTGCATAATAAAGGTTATTTCTGAGTTTCAATCTAAACCTTTAAACAGAGTTACTCAGCTTCCTGTTACTTTACAGGTTTTAGAAATGTTTGCTATCTTAAATGAGCTTCTTGTGGCAGAAATTTATGTAGACATACCATACTCAGCTAACTTTTTATTCTATAAAAAGTAGATGTAAATTGGGTATGACCAGGCGACTGTATCAAAATTCAAAAGCAGAAATCCTCACTTTTCCAGATTAAAACAAACTGGAATTTTAGGCTTTGTTCTGGTTCTGTTCTTAGCATTGTAGCTTTTGGAGACTCCATGGCAAGAAAATTTAAGTATATGTTCTAAAAACATCTGCTTATTTATTGAGGCAAATATTTAAGTTTGTCCTTATATTGCTTATTTGTTGTATATGGCTCTGACTTGGGTATTTTATGTGTATGTAGATCAGGATTTCTGAAACAATATGTAACAAGAACGTTCCCTTGGAAGTTGAGGATATTACATGGAGCTGGAGTTTATGAATGGTCTCATTATCCTAAGGAATTTTTCCTAGATAGACCTATAGGAATATGTGCTGTAGCTAATGTAACAGATCACATGTAAATGAAGACAATTTTTGTAACCTTATGACTACAAAATAAATGCTAACCGTTGCTATCTCCTTAGAACAGAAAATCAGACTTACCTCTGTGGAAGCTGTTCCTTTTAATCTATAACAGTCTGTAAAACAGAAAATATCAAAACTTTCATGACTGAAGGCAGTTTTGAGGTAAGGTTTGGATTGCTGTGCAAGGCATTGTATGAGGAAAATTTAATCTTTCAAGAAGACTAATTATTTTAGTTATTTTGTATGTTTTGACATAGATGATAAAAGGTGCCGTAGTTTACAGGAAACCACTCCATTTCAGAGTTGTTTTGGAAGTGAGAAGCCCAAAACTTTGTAACAGCAGAGGTAAAGAGGAGCTATTCTAGAACATCTAACTGAGCCTTTGGCTACTGCTTATCTGGGCTTCCGACATTCACAGCGTGTAAGTCTATAGGCATAACTGCATAATATTGCGTTTATGTCAGTCCATGCTTGCAATTAGAGACAAAGAGATGTAATGCTTTATTTCAGGTTACCATAGTTCCTGATTTTACTTAGAGAAATTCTAGTTCACTCCCCCTTTACATCAGCCAGTAGTGCTTTAGGCACGTCTGCTGTAGCATGTATGTGCACAGTGATGATCAGAAATATGTTTATGCTTTAGCATTTCATTCTGTGATGAGCATATGAAGCTTTTAAATACACATCCAAGCCTGACCCATCACCTCTGGTCTGTTAACAAAACCCAAGATTTTTACAAAAGAAGCTAAAATATCAGTAGGGTGACATTTGGAAGCTGTGTAGTTACCTCAATCTTGCTTACACTAGTAGAGCAATGTATGGGTTTGCACAATAATTCTTTCTTCCTTTTAGCATGTTGTTCTCAGAATTACATGCAGTGTTGACCTGTGTTATAGCATTACCTCATTTAGGAAACAGTTGGATGAGATGAGCTCAAAAGAAGCCTGCTGCAGAGATCCTAAAATCTTCAGCAGGCTTACAAGCATAGAGATTTGCAGGATCAAGCCTTTACCATATGTAAGATTCAACATGAAACCTGCTTCAGGTGACCCTGCTTGAGCAGGGGGTTGGGTAAGATGACATTCAGAGGTCTCTTCCAACCTCAACCATTCTCTGATTCTGTGTCCTCTTATTATATTGAGCTTTATTTTTATTTTCTTATAATTCTGTGTGGCTAGTGAGAACAGGAGGTGCAAGACCTCATTAGCCTCTGCATTTCTTTCATTCTATTTCTTCTGACTTCTGTAAGCTTTGTGTACTAACTTGTGGAATGTGCGTGGCTTCTGAGGACAATTTTTCAAAATAGTGTACAGACACAGAGTTAGCTAAAGTCAGTAGATGATAAACGCTAAAGTTCCTTTGTACTATTCAGAAAATCCTGAATCACTACAGAGGAATTTCCCTTGTTGCTGTACTGTTGGGGATGTCTGTTTGCAGGAGCCTCATAGCACCCATTGGAAAGTGATGGAATAACAGTGTACTGGAGAGGTGTTGGAGAGCTCTGAAATGGCAAATGCTGACAAATCACGGACTCTGTCCTTAAACAATGCTAGGCCATGTGTGGGAGGGCAAAAAGCTTTCTTAAAACTGCCTACACTCGTTGCAGCCTGAGGAAGCCATGATCCACCTCTTAGTAGTAAAGTAGAAAATCACAGAGTATCGCGAATGAAGTGTTTACAGGCANCCTGCAGAATTAGAGTGTGAGTGCATGATGCCGTAAATA
Source organism: Pandion haliaetus (assembly GCA_013401275.1). NCBI lineage: Eukaryota > Metazoa > Chordata > Aves > Accipitriformes > Pandionidae > Pandion > Pandion haliaetus. Next base: position 13,070 of record VYZV01014269.1, on the reverse strand, counting down.
CTAATGGCAGTGCATATCGCTTAATTCAGCTATTAGGTCTAATTAACTTGATGTAGACTATTTGGTAATAATAAGTTAATGTTATATTCCTTGAAATTTTAACATGAAAACATTGCACTCCTGTTGATAAAATGACAGAATTATGTTCAATTACCTATTGGGAGATACATTCATTATTAAATCCTACTATCTATGAAATGCAAACTCAAATGTGTCCCTAGAAATAAATTACTTCATCAATAAATACTTCACCGCCTTACTATAGCAAGGCTGCTGTGTGTACTGATGAGTTGGATCTTTGCCTTACTTTGTTTTCTAACATAACAGATGTGCTGCTTCATCTTATTATACATTGAGCAAATCCAGAAAGCACTTGATTTTTCTACTGATGTCTGATTTCCATGCTCCTACACTTTTAAGAGTAGACTGCTGAAAAATATTCCCAAATGTCTTTTTCAAAACTGGAAGAGATCAAGTTCATATCAAGGATTTTAAAAGGAAACATTCTTAGAAAATATAACGGTCATAACGTGGATTCAGTTGTGTTAAATGCAGTCACACACACAGGATTGTGCTGTTGATGGCATTATTTATGAGTGCCTTAACTGACAGCTGGTGACAACTGGAATCAAATGCCTATGTATGACTGCTTAACCCAGCAATTAGAAGTATTTGCATATAGTACCTCCCCCTCTGTCTTTTCCTGCTTAGGAGCTTGTCTTTCCCTTCCTAGCACAGCCTCACAGGTTAGGAAGGATGTTGTCTTTTATTTATGAAGTGAAATGTCTGACTAAAATTATGTTTTCAATTTGGCTTCTTACTGCATAGACACAGACATGTGGACTCCTTTAAGACAGAGTAGAAATATAGAACATAAACTAGCAACAGTGAACCATGTGAAGAATTCAATTGACTACCGATTCTTTTAAGAACTAGTAGGAGCTTTAAAGTATTTTCCTGTTGAATCTTACATGCTTGCACCTATAGTCAAGTTTTGATCCTACAAAACTCCACACTTGTAAACATGCTGAAAATTTCAGGATCTCTGTGGCAGGCTTCACCTGAGCTCATCTCATCCAACTGCTTCCTGAATGAGATATCTTATAACTCAAGTCAACACTAAAAATGAAAAATCACTTCATTAATTACTGAAGGAGACAGAGCTATGTGAAACTTGCAGAAAAAGCTCTTTCATACCTGTCTATCAAATATTGAGATATTCTAAGGCCATACCATCACAAGCTGATTACAAAGAAGTGCTAGTTAGTTTTCAGAACTGTTTTGGGAACCTGCAGTCATGGTAGTTTATTAACAGAGTAAATATGTTGCCTGCTAGTAATAAATTTACAAAATAAATTTTGAAAAATGCGAGTCCATAGAGGCAAAGATTTAAGTGTCTTACAATTTGTGAGTCTGCATATAGTTTACCTTCTCGGTGATAAAAGGTTTATTATAAACAGTAGGAACTATTATGGAAATCACACCTCACAAAATTATTGCCAACTTGCAACTGAGGCCTAAAGATTAAAATCCATTCAGCTTTCCTGTTAGTCATCTGCATTTGATAAAATTTACAGTAGTAAATTAAAATTATGTACCAATGAAAGTACAGCTGTCTATTGCTGTATCAAGATAGGGTTATGTTCCATCACTTCCTGTACCATCTTTAAGTAGCCTGTTCTATGCTATAAATGTAACTAAAATGCCCTTATCAACATATTTCTAAAGAAACCCATTCTATTAATAAAATATTTCTTACAGAAAAACAAACAAACAAAACAAACAAACAATAAAAGTTACTGCATAAGGTGGATTTTAGAAAGTTATACTTTAAAATGTAATCACATTAGCCCCCTTTTTCTATTTTCCTGTTAGTTAAGAGATGTCAGAAGGACATCAGAACAGCTGTTTGAATGCCTAATCAAAATAGAGTTGAACATCTACTTTAAACAAGATAGATGCAAAGTGGTTTTAACAGCATCCTTTATCTTTCTTTTTGAATTCCTACTCCATCAGAGTTTTATGGGCTGGTTGTACCTAGTCTTTCAAGCTTTTGGTGTAGGGCTAAATTTTTTTATTGGGAGGATTCCACAATACTAGCACATAGAGGATGTTTTCCCATAGAAAAATAGACTCTGATCAGCTGATCCAAATTTTACCCATCTATGCATGTAGAATTCCAATGATGTTGCTAGAACTGCTCAGATAAAGGCTGCTCATGGGGCACCTGGGAATGCTAGCATGTATTTGGTGGGGAGATTAAAAATACCATTTTGTTAGTATTGCTTAATATGCAAACATGTTATGCAGAAGCCAGTGCTCAGGGGAAGAGCATACATTTTGCTTTTATATTCCCATTATGGCAGGAGCTTTGCCAACTCATGAGCAAAAATACTGTTTTCTGTGTTCTTTGAATATAAAACAGGCAGTAGACTTGAAAAGAATTATCTCTAGAGTTGCGTGACCTATTGGTTTGAGTGTTTAATTTGTGAAAGAATTCCTGAAATGGAAAAAAAAAAAAATCCTCTGTTCCTGTTAAGACTTGGGGTCTTCATTAGGCTGCAGCATGTCTGAGAGTTTTTTGCATTCTGAAATGGTGATTCAGTTAGTTTTCCCTACCCAGTCCAGATTTATGAGTCCATATTCAGAAATACATTTTCACTAGAGAAGAATAAGGTGATATTTTCATAGCCAAAAACCACATCAATGTGTATTGATTAGCAAGAGAGAAAGGAAAATAATGGGGAAAAATATGTAGAAAGTAGCATTTCCCCCTCTTTCATCTTCTGAATATGTAAAAATATAGATAAAGAAGATGCATATCTATAGAAATACATATAGAGAACTTTATTATCAACAAATGTACTCAAGCCTGATTTACAGTTTGTTGAAATGAATTGAGAATTTTTTTTAATTATCTATGGATCATTGCTAGGAGAATTTTTATTCTGAAGCCACATTTATGAACTTTGGCTTTTGTACCATCTTTTTAAAACATTCTTTAGATAAAGATCTGAAAACCAAGGTTCTCATTGTCTAATCAGAATAAAGTTCCTTTTACACGGATCTCATTTTCTTTCAACCCTAGAATTTGTGGCACAACATGAAGCATCCTCTGCAGATTATGAAAGATCCAGAGAAACTGCATTGGTTTTGTTTCAACTTGGGTTTTCTAACAGTGTGCAAGTCCACAGCTGCCAAGTTATGTGGCCACAGGACTAAAACCCCAATATTCAGTGACATGCGTTCTAAAACCTGTTTACTAACCAGGATGAAAATAGTGATTCCTACTTTATGGCACTTGCACACTGTACACACACAGCAATCTAGGTCTTAGATCCTCTAGTCCACTGTGGACCAGCACCATAGACCTAGGGGGATGGGGCATCGCTCACTTGTCAGTGTCCTACTGTCTCATGGCCCGGCCCCTACATGTGGTATTTCCACCTCGAATTTAGCTTTCTATGTGGTGTTTTATACCCATGTAAGTATTCCACCACTCTCTTTAATTATGTATTTGTATTTTCACTGAGTTAAAGTGCAAAGGAAGCTCATAAAAAATAAAGTGGGCAAAATTGGTAAAGATACAAGTACCTTTTTCTAACAGAACAGGAATCTTACTTTGCAGGTCCTAAGCTTCTTTAGAACACACATTATCACAGAATTTTTAGTATTACAACCAGTCTTCCTTTTCCTTCTATCTGACCAGTTTCTTTTCTTTCCTTTCTTTTCAGAACTGCTTGTTGTGGGGTGTTTTTTTTTTAAAAAAAGAAAGAAAGAAATCCAAAGACAGGCTTCTAATTCTGTGAAACTAATTGTTTCATGTCAGAATTGTCAGATGTGCTGAACAGGTATTTGGATACTGAGGGATGTAGCTATCGTGAAATTGTCACACCATATTTTGACGTTAAGCTGACTAAATATGATGATTTGAAGGCACCTAGTGTCCAACTTTTTACAGAAAGTGACTGTCAATGCTATGACTAACACATCACTCACATAGAGCAGGTATTGGTGCAATCAACACTTAAAACTGTGTTTGCTCTCCACTTTGTGAACTCATTCGCACACTTGTCCAGTTTTGTTTATATCTCCTTGGGCATTAGTGAAGGTTAAGAAACTACTGTATGAAGTCATGTACAGAGTCTGCTATGCATTACTGTAAAACATCCAACAGTAATACTCATGTTTAAAAAAATGGACCTCATAGTTCCCTTCGTAGTCAAAGTATTTTTGCTTCAATGTTTGGGGACAGACAAGCTGTCACTCCTTGTCCTGTATTGATTGTAATTTCTTGTAAGTACGCTATGTCTTAATAAAAAGAACACCACCACAATCCACAACAGTAAGTTAAAAATTACATGGCATACCACCATTCCCCTGTACAAAACAGAAACTAATGTCCACGCTGGAACTTGGTCCGAGGCAAGGACAGTTGTTGCATGGTAAGGCAAGAGATCATCAAACATTGGCAGCAAATTGCAGCAATATTTGATAGTAGCTCTCAACTCCAGCCAAGTTTCCTCAGGCATGAAAACTGTTGACTAGTAAGGGGAAATTTGCTGGTAATCGCCTGTCTGGTAATAAAAGCAGAGACCTGGTTAAAAGTCTGCTTTATTTTTTTTCTGATATTTGATGACATGTTTTACAAGTTGAATTGAATGCATGGAGTGCTATAGTAAGGTAAATTTATTTGCTAGAATTATTTTCAAGAAGCTGATTCTGCTGTAATCTTAATAATTTTGTCTGAAATACTAGATCCAAGAACAACATGGTTGTGCATTTCCCCAAATAGCTGTATAAGTTAAATATAATAAAAAAGGGTAAGTGCTTATTTTTAAATAGTACAGTAATTACAGGGCTACTTTAATAAAGGGTAAATGAAACCTTACCAAACGAAGTGAGGTTTAGGCTAAAATAATTTAAAAGAGGTGACATACTCCATGTTAAGCATGATATTAGTGTCACCATGAGTAGTTTCAGGAGGGATCCAATATTCTGTCATTCACTATGACTTTTCATCTGTTAGTGCCTGGATTTCCAAGCTACCTTGCCTCCATCTCAGCAATCTCCGTAGAAGCCTGGGAAAGGGTCCCAAGAGGGAAGGAGTCTAGAGGAGTCTGTTAAAAAGTAAATATAGGGACACTGGTGTTTTGGTTTGTTTTTTAATTGAGGAGGGGTTTCTTCCTTGTATGTATTCCTACAACAGATGTAGGCAGTGAAAGAGAAACGTATTCCGCAAGAGGAGTGAATATTATAAGAAAATATTCTTGTCACCAGGTGATTTAAAGAAGCTAATGTGATAATGCCTGAAACATCAAAAGTTGCATAGCAAACATCTGAAATATCATAGAGTAAAGCAGTTATGGAATCCAGTGATACAATGTGATTATAGTTTTCTAAATAAGTTGAAATACACAAATTCAGCTGTGTATACGGTCTTTGCTCTTTGTAAGTCAGAAGGAAGCATGACATCTGAAAGCTTGATATTTGTGTATTCTAGAGGGTCCTCTTGACTAAAGGCTGTTTTGACATTTTCAACTCCCGGACTTCATTTGGAATTGAATTCGAGATTCTTGCCCAGGTTGCTAGCATTCCTTTTCCACCTGATTAAGGATGTGATGATGTATCTTTAGTAATGTAGTATTTTTCACTATAGGGTATAGTGATTTCAGGATCAGATTATAAACAGAAAGCATGTACTTAAAAAATGTCACATTTATTAATTCATATTTTTTATCCCACTAATTTCTTTCCTTTGCAAAAAAAAAAAAATCTTCAGATGATTAGCTAAAGATGGCTTTATACAATAATTTAACAAGATGTGTTATGCCAGTTTGGATCTTTGGAACTTTCTGAATACAAATTGCTGGAAATTGCAAAGATAAAATTTAAGTGTCCAAATCTCACAGATGTATCCCATGCCAAACTTGTATGCATATTCACATGGAAATAATATGTAGATTGAAATTATCCTGTTCCTTCTATTTTCTAAATTTAGTGCTATTCAAGCATTACAGCATTAGAACAATCAAGGTATAAACAGACTGCTTCTTTGAACAGAAATACTACATCTCATCAATAAAAATCTGTCAATTTTTGAAAACATCTACTGATTATTTTAATTAGATTTATTTATTTTTAATATATTTATTTAGAAAGAGAGATGTGCTTTTCAGCGTGCTATACTTAATTTAAGTTTCTCAACACACAAAAGTAATTATCTCATTATTGCCTTTGAAAGATATCTGGTCATCTACATTTTTCAAGTTGAGATAAAACTGGAAGAGCAGCCTGTAGCATTCTTTACTGCAAATGTTTGTGATTATATAAAACCATATTTCCAAAAATAGAGTGCCATTATGCCATAAGCCTTTTTCCTGCCTTGCATTACAATTAGTTGAATCAAACTAATGCTGTGTTTCCACTGAGATCAGCAATGGGAAAACACATTCACTTTCTTCCAGGTTCCCTCTTCCATCCCAATCTGCTTATAAAACAAGAATCATGAAACTAACCAACTACAAAGCGCCAGTTAAGTAGAAGCAGATAAATCATCTGTGAACTTTGGTGGGAGTTTGGGCTTTTGGTTTTTTTGCTTTGTAGAGCAGGGTGGAACCCAACTTTGCAAATTTCAGCTGTGATCATTTCTTATCCACCACTTCTATCCACAGTGAACAGAGGCTCGAAACGAGTGGTTATCAAAAAGCTGTATTTTGCTTGAGCTAGGATATTAGGCATTGATCTAAGATTATCAAAGCTTTCCTGAATATAGAGTCTGGAGGACTAAGAGTTTGGAGGGGGGTGGTATATAAATTGAGAGCGATGATCTATCCTGTTTTTTTGTGTGATACATTTGAAGACATAACGATTCTTACATCCCTCTAAGAGAAATACTGAAGTAGAAGCTGTTACATCAACAGAGTAGCTGCCACTGTGAACAAGCTTCCAACAAGAATGACATGTTCTATAAAAATAAGCTTCCTTTTCCTATAACTTGCGCATATGTTTAGATAAGGAGAAACCAGAGATGACTGCATTACAAAAGCAATATTCTTGATAGTTCAGACAGCTTGTAACAGATTATTCATTTTACCTGAAGCAAGTAACTTTGCCAGACCTGTTTTTTTTGTAGGTACTGCCTATGGCAGAGCAGTTGTATACACTGTCTTTTTGTTATTGGTCACGATACAAATTTCCAAATGTTACCTTCAGATAAAGTTATTTCCATTTAGAAAGTAACTGTGGAGGTTTGAAAGCTGTGGAAGTAGCTGGATATTAATGGCATTGTCTAAACATACTGAATATGGTGGACTAATAAATATAGTAGGCTTCAAATTACTAGGACTCTCTTGTTAAAGTCAATCTTTGCAATCATGGAAGGTATGCTTAAATTAAGGCTGATCTTTTTCTTATAATTGTATTTTCTAGAGAAGTGCATTTGTGATTTACATTTGTATTGTAAAGCAACTGTGTTTATCCAATTATTGTTGTCATTTTGAGATTTCTGTAACTGAATGTTTGAAACATCTTTGTTATGGTTGTTGTGTCTTGAAAATTCAGGGATGATTTCCATTAATATTTAAGCTGGTTAATTGCCTTCCTTACCAGTTCCATTAACCGCTTCAGCAGAGTATCTGCTAAAAGATAATATGTAAAGGCTCACTGAGCCTTTAATTATGGAATCAAATCCACTTCAATACATCAAAATATCATCTAAATACCTTCTGCCAACCTCCTATTAATTTCTTTAGCTGCAACCAGAGGTAGCCTTGTTGGGCTGGCACATCCCTGTTATCACTGTGGTCACAGATGCTTGTCTGGAAGCGGGCTACGGGAGCGATCCTGCACGCTGCAGCACATTTTGTTTCCCTAAGATCGAGATAGTTACATGGATTAACAGGTTTTCCTGCAAATTGCAGAGTGTAAGCCTCTGACTGTATGATTTTTCAAAGTGAGCATGACTGCTTTATTACCAGAATGTTATATTCATATGAAGTAAATTAAATGAAAAATAGTAAAATGTAGGCTTTTGAACACAATGATGTAATTATTGTTCCATTTAAGTTTATGACACGTTGAATGACATCTAGAAGAGAACACCAGAGCCAAAGCTGCGTAATTCAGGGATCCAGTCTGTCAGTCTGCATTTCTGAGTGAGTAAATGAGTTGTTTCTATTATAGAAGTTTGTCACAGGTGGAATTATGTCAAGGATGTCCTGATTTTCCTTCAGAAAGTTTGCGTGCCATCCGTTAACAAAAGCTCTGGAGAATAGCTGCTCACAACAATGATTTCCTTCACTGAGTTTATGTTTTCAATTATACTTGCAGCAGTTGGTTTTGACTGTTACTGTATTTGAGCTGACAGCTGTCCATTCAAGTGATTGAAAATCCCAGGCTTTGCACTTCTTCACTAATGTCCCCTTATGTCCTCGCATATGTTGTGATCCTGTGCACAATTTTAACCAAGAAATGAAAGCAGTTTGCTACAAGTTTATAAAAAAAAAAAAAAAAAAAAAAAGAAATTGAACTTAGCCATTGGTTTCTTAAAGACAATTTGCAAAAATGTTATGATACTCTATTTTCCACCTTTAAGCAGTTCATTGTTCTAAACTCTCTAAACTCTCTCCCATCCAGAATGGTGATTTTTTTTTTTTTTTTTTTTAAATACACTCGCTCACTGGGCAGAGATACCTCATGCTGGGTAGACTGGGAATGGACTGCTCTGCTGCAGTTTGGCTGCTTAGGTTAGAAGACAAAGTGCTTATTATGAAAGACAGTACTGCCTTGTGAAACAGGAGATCTTGCTGAGTAAAGGAGGTAGCAATCTCCACCAGGGTCTGCTGCTAATGTGCTATGTGACCCTTACCTTCCTGGGCTTTCAGCCTATCTCCTCATTTTAACTCGTCTGGAATTTTTACGTTTTTTTATGACAGTGGCTTATCATGTGCAAACCGTCAGCTCTGAGCATTCTAGGCAGTGCTGAAACTGTTGCCAGTTTGTACTCAGGAATATTTATAATGTAAAGATCAGGATAACAAGTCCCTGACTGGAAAAAAGGGTGTTCTTCATGCCTTGCGTGCTCAGATCACGAACTCTTGACAGAAGAATTCTTTTAATCTACATGAGGTCTGTGCACGTTGTATCTGGTAACAGCATATGTGTTAGTTGTTAATATGCTTTCCAGTGCTGCTGGTAGTGAAAGATGTTACACGACAGCTCATTCACCCTCAGTTTATAGGAAGAAAGGTCTTCAGCACAACTTAGATACTGCTATGTACCGAATTACATTACCTGAAATAATAAAGTCATCATATTGATGTAATTTATCCTCTTTCTGCTTACCAAGGCTAGTAGACACTTCTCTGGATTACACATTTCTATATTCATTTTGAAAAGCTATCACTGTTCTAATGTACAAAAGTATTTCAGTTTCTCTTACTTGATGCGATTTGAACAGGATGGCAGGTTGTTAAGCTCTCTCCTATTTAGATGCTGAAGTCTTAGTGATGCCTTTGCCTTGCAGATGTAGCACTTTACTAGACTAGTAAAGTTGCTACTTTATGGCGACTTTTTTCTTGTCAGCTGCTTTTTTTCTATGGGTGACAGGCCTGTTTTTTCAGAGTATGGTTTCCATTCAACCATCTTTTAAAATAAAACCACATAGCTAAATCGTCAGGGAATCTAGTCCACCGTGTGACATAAAGGAACATGAAACAGTGGCGTTATTTTCCCTCTACTGTCTGGTGTGGGTTTCCAATTCTGCATTATATAATATGGTAAATTACAGAAATTGTAACTAAATATCGCATGATCCTGGGGCGGGGATGCAGAAATCTTTGTAGACTATAGCACTTCTCAAGAAAGGATCCTCGAATATTATTTGCATCTCAGAAGATTTACGCTGGCTCCTCTGGGACAGGGTTGACCTACCTTAGCCAGGGAGAATAATACTGCTTTACTTCCATAGTTTCTAATTATATATGATATTTGAATTAATTACATTGAAATATAACTAACAATGTGACATTATTTTACAGATTTTACATTAATGAAATCCAATGTATATTAAAAAAATTGCAAAAAATGGCTTTATTGAACACAGTTTTACTTAATACAATACTCGTGAATTTTCTGTGGAAGTGGTGATCTGGAAAGTAGACAGCAAAATCATCTGCACTGCTATAAACAATTAACACTGTGCCTTCATGATGTGCTAAATATATCACAAAGCTTTTAGCTGTTGAGAATCTTTTCACATAAACAAATTGGTTTGACAGAAAGTTTTGGGTTCTTTTCAAAGTGAGCAGAAATTGAGTTCACGCAAAAAGGTTTGATTTTTAAAGTGCTGCTTTTGCAGCTATCTGGTATAATAGGAAATGGGGACGGGGGGTAGCTTTTAATGTCCTGGGAAATTACGGACTGGTTAGCATTCAAAAAGTATTTCTAATGTAAAAAGTAGCTGCTGCAACTTTTGCATTTGTTTTCCAAGCCTTAAAATTTTCATTTCCTTGTTTGATATTAAAATTGAGGAATGGCTTCTCTGCTGTCTTGGTGCAGCGAAGACAGTTCAGTTGGAAAAAAGTGAACTGGAATCTCCTTTGGCCTGTGCCTCAAATGCTTTGCAGTATGAGATCCAGTTCTGAAGTTCTGATGAAGTTCATAGTCTTCAGTGTCTTGGTTAATCCTTGATATTCTTCAGGTTTGTGGGGACTTATAAAATAATAAGCAGACATGATTACACTGATGATTCACGAGCGCAACCTGCTTGAGACCAGATTGATCTGTAGGGCGTGGATGAGGTCTTTGTTTGCAAAGTGAGGAGCACTGCAAGTAAAAAGGGGACCTCCATTATTCAGCTTTGAATTTAAAACTTGCAAAAAACAGACTCTTTATGATGGCTGGTAGTTCTCGCCAGTTTTTTAAAAAGTCACAAATTGGGTAAAAGAAGTCTGGTGACTCTTCAACAAAGTGATAGAAAATGCAGTTTTTTCTGTACAACTACGTGTTTGTGGGAGACAAGCAGTGTAAAAGACAGAGGAAGTGTCTTTCTGATGGAATCTGCCTCTAAGAGTCAGCAATTAAAAATGTTGCATCATTCAGATGTAACCTTTCCACATCCTTTCTGGCCATGCCCTCTAATCTTAAAACACATTAGTCATTATGTGTAGTAGGTCAGAGGATAATGTTAAACTCTAAATCAGTTTCTCCTCTAATCTTTCTAAACCTTTAATGCCTTTTCAGACAGAAATGCAATTGCTAAAAGGATTTTGTCAGCCATTCAGTGTCAGAATTTGCAGCAAAAAGATAGACAGTATCTTTTAATATTTTTTTCTTATAATCATAAAGGAAGAAATGTCTGTTCCCATTTTTTTTCCAATCCAAATGGCTTATTTTACCCAATGAGAAAGTGAAGGAGGTACGTTGTGACCTCATTAGAACTACTTGCTATTGCTACCATGAAATGCGTGTTTCTTAGCACCAGCTTCTTAACGATAGTGTTTCATTAGCAGCTTTCATCTGTGGATCTTTAAGAGGTTTAATTATTTAGTAACAGTGATACATTAAATTAATTAGTTAAGCCTTATTGTATACCTTTGTGAAAGAACCGAAACATTTTTAATCTTAGATAGGGAGAAAAAGTGTCACAGAGACTTTAACACTTATCTCATAAAACATGTGTGATAAACTCAGATATGGGCACTTCAGATGACTGACCTGATTTTCATGGATGTTGCATATGTGAAATCTAAATTGGCTGTCTGATTTAATGAAAATTAGGGAAGGCTGTTCTAAATTATTTGCCCACAGCTGCTCAATGACCCAGATCATTTAACTTTCAGTCCCTTGCTTTAATGATACAGCATGCTTCACTCTTGTGTGAAAAATATGTTTTTCATTACCATTAAGATCTTTCTGCCACATTGTATCAGATACTACTAGAAAAATTCAGTACAAATTCATATTCATAGAAGAGAATCCAGCAATGTTTGGATGGGAAATCCAGTCTACTGTGCTCCACTGGTGAAACTGAATAAAAACAGAGGATTAATAAAAAAGGAAGTATGGCTTTTCAACACCAGAAAAGACATTGCTGAAAAAGAATGGGCCAGATGGGAGGAAAAGAACCAGATTTTTGCTAGTCTTTCTCAGTTAAAATATAGGTGAAGTGGGCTTCAGTTGTTCCAGTAAAACCTGCTTTAGGATAAAATCTCTGCCACTGAAGCTAATGAAAGAAATTCTCATTCTTTCACCAGAGCTAATGAAAAAACCCTCTCACTTAAATTAGTATGCCCTCTATTTTATCTGCAGGTTTTGCACAGTGTAAGAAGGCTATGAAAATAAAGAAAAACAGAACTGTGGTCATCAAGAGGTCTGAAAACTGAGTCTCTCTAATGGCAAAAAGTGTAGTGAAATACTCTTTCAGTTGTTTGGTGTATTTTTACTCATTGGACTTACAAATTCTGAGAGCAGATCGAATAACTTAAAAATAAGAGCATTTTGCAGTTAGCATTGGATTCTGAAGAAGTTGGGACTGGGCTATTTCAGCTAAGGGATAGTGTGAGACCTGTAAGGATATCTTAATTTTTTTTTTCCTTCTTCTGTAAAACAAAGGGATGATAAATCGTTGTACCTATAAGATCTTGAATATATAGTAGATGACACGAAGAAGCATGGTTTATACTGGCAGCAGTATAAACCCAGGGCACCTCTACTCTGTTAATTATTTTGCCTGGATTACAGGAGAAACTCTTACTGCGTCTTGTGAGAGGCTTTTCAATAATACATAATGATTTAACTA
>VYZV01014268.1:49595-61136 GCA_013401275.1 Pandion haliaetus | reverse complement strand
TATATTTCTCTTTAATCTCTTTTTATATTATTTGGTCTGATTTTTCTATTTAAAATGTAAGTCAAAGTGATGCAGTCTACATATTCTGTACTTTTACGTGCTTCCAGCACATTCCCTTACAGCTGTCTTTTCTGCTACATTCATGAAGATTTTTTTTCTTTACCTGTCCACATTTCTGCTCTTTTTAATCCTTGGATGTGTCTGGTTCACTCTTGCCCTAATGCTAGCATATACAGTAGGACTCCTCTAAGTGTTTTCCCGTTGCTGCATATAGATCTTCTTTTGCTTATACTCTATTTTCTGCTCTTTAACTAGTTCTATGCAATATTTCTGTTCCAACTTGGTTGCTTGTTGCTTTTAGCCTAAGTAATCCATCACACAGGACTTGCAATAAAACTTTTCTACAAACCATGTCAACTGTGCTCTGTATACAGCCATTACATATTTTGATGGTACTCCCTTCAGTGGTAGAGTATAAAAACCTTTAATGACTATATCTGTCTGCATGATCTAGATTCCCAACTGCGGCTGCTGTAGTTTCCGTGATATTTTTCTTTTTTTCACGAAGAAAATTTAGCTTTTAATATTTTTAATACCATCTTTACAATTCTTTCCTTTTGGTTTAGTAGCCAGGCTAAAATGTTCAGTGTGGCTTAAATTTTTTATTCTTATTAAATATCTAAAATGTAACTGCCTTATATAAAGATAATTTTCATTGTACAATCTTTGTACTTAAATCAGTAGCTTTGCTTCAGTAACCTTGAACTTAGCTTGAGTAGTTATCACTGCCAACGGGCAATGTTGTACTGCCATTATTAAATGAAAAAGTAATTTATTTAATAGGAAATGGTTCAGCACAAATACCCAATGGGTTGAGCTCTGTCGCTTTGCAGTTAAAAGTTACTCTATTGAAAATGTGATGGGCTTCTGAGCACCAGTGTTTGCTGCTGTCTGCAATGAGGAATTTTGCCACTCGAGTTTGTGCAGCCCTTCCACTGAAACTAAACATTAAAGGTAGATGTAGGTAAATGTACAACTCCTTTTTTTGGGGGGGTGGGGGTGTCGTGGTTTTTTTTTTTTTTGAGCAGGCAGTTATAAATAGAATATTTTAATTTTTCTCTTATATAAGATTCTACACTAATTTAATTCAGGAAAACCTTGAGTCACCACAGTTATTAACACCTCAGTTGATGTTTGATTTCGTTAGTGTAGAGCTGTGAAGCACAGACTGAAGATGCAAATTTGTTACAGAGAAGATAATGTGGTGATAGTTTATTAAATAGAGTAGATTCGCTATCAATAGGCACACTTAACTCAAAAGTGGACAGTCTGAAAGCTGTGTTCTAGCGGGAGATACTGTTTCACTAGCAAAGTACACGACCCAGACTTACATAACACAAAGCTGGAGCAAAATTAGTGGAATAACAACACTGTCAATACACTGAATTGCAGTAGACTGACATGTGAAGGAACTATCAGGAATGAGTATATGATCGAAAGAGCAGCTGGCCAGGACAGAAACTACTCATTTGGTGTCTTCCTGGGTGAGTTCTCAGTTTGAAAATCTGATAATACAAAACAATAACTAATTTTCTCCCTTATCAAAAAATACTATGTTTAAGTTTGGGTAACTGTGCGCCTATTATGTGCCTTACCTTTCATGACATTTTCAACAGATGAACGATCATGAGTAGTAGGAGGATTTAAAGAGTAAAGAATCATAGAATCAGAGAATAGTTTGGGTTAGAAGGGACCTTTAAAGGTCATCTAGTCCAACCCTCCTGCAGTGAGCAGGGACATCTTCTACTAGGTCAGGTTGCTCAGAGCCCCACACAACCTGACCTTGAATGTTTCCAGGGATGGGGCATCCGCCACCACTTCTCTGGGCAACCTGTTCTGGTATTTCACCACCCTCATAGTAAAAAATTTCTTCCTTATATCTAGTCTGAATCTACCTTCCTTTAGTTTAAAACCATTAGCCCTTGTCCTATTGCAACATACTCTACTAAAAAGTCTGTCCCTGTCTTTCTTATAAGCCCCCTTTAAGTCTTAAAAGGCTGCGATATGGAGAATGTGTGCAAACACATGCGTTGCCTAAATTCAGATGTGAGAGCAGCTAGGGCATGTTCACTTAAAAGGAGCTTTTATCAGGTTTGAAGCAACCAGCATTGCCACATTTGCTGAAATATAAAGCCATTAGAATGGACAGTGGTGTCTCTGAAAAAAAAGACCAGAAAAAGATCACCCCCCCAACCATAGAAATAGCTAGATGTAATGTCCAAGGAAATAACTGTTTATTTTCTGGAAAAGGTTTGATTTTCTGGCCAAAAAAAGAAAAAGAAAATTGTCTGCATTCGACACTAAGAAGTTACAGTTGCTTTTAGACATATTCTTTGTTAACTGTGACTTGTTTGATTATGCTTCCCTTGTGACTAAGAAAATAAGTTTCTCAATGAAAAGTGAAAGTGAAGACATAAAGTGGCTTAACATAAATTATAACAATAGTTGTAATAAAGATAAGAATACATAGTCTGGCCAGTGCCTTTTCTCAAAGCAAACCAGATAATTATTTAAAACCAGCTAAAAGCTGTCTAAATGAACAAATGAATGAACAAAATGAGTACTGAAGTAAACACAAAATCTGTTTTATTGTCCAGTTCTAAGTGATGCAGATATCTGGGAGTAGGCTTGTCTTCAGTACCTTGTCTTGTAAATTTTTTCTGGGTTCCTTGGAGAAGAGAGCTGTGTCAATATGATGGATTTTTTAATACTCTGTGAAGTAGTTTGTTCTCATGCTCCTTTCTCTTTGGATTGCCCTTGAATTTAAGGTTGTTAAAATAAATGTCCGTGTTTTGCCAATGTCTTTGGCTGAACAAGTAGGGAAAGTTTTGTCCATCTTAATAAACAAAGGACACATTGGGTTTGTAAAGAACAGGCAAATTGCCAGTGTCTGGAAGTTACTGATGTTAGTTTGTCTGTTCCCCCTCAATTGTTCCCTTTTATTATGTTAGCTGATTAGGCTCTGTGAAAAATTTCCTGTTTGGGCAGATACATTAGTGATTTAAAAACAAAATGTGGCCATCAGCATAATCAGTTTGGAATAGAAGATGCAGCAAAGATGTCTCTGTTTCCTCCTCCCACATTTACCCTGTTTGACTTGCTAATTTAATCACTAGCGCTGAAGCTAGGGCTCACTTTGTCAGTGGAAGAGGTGAGTGTCTCCCACTGATGTTGTTAGTTAAAATTTCTGCCGGATTTGAAAGTAAATTTTGAAGAACAAAAAAATCAACAGAAATGGTTGGGGGCACTTGGTAAAGCGATTTTCCAGTGAGGGAGGGAGTGTGTTATACTCATCAGGTGTATGAATTTAATGAAGAGCTGCTGCAGTAAGAGCCCCTGTAACAAAGTTCTGGTTTTCACTGACTAGGGAGGGGTGTTTTATCACTAGCTCATGCATGGCTTTGTAACATGCACAATTATCTCAAGATAAAAATACATGCCAGTTTTATTACTGTGGCATCCTTCGCACTTGGCTTATGGTTGACCGTCTTTGATTTGAGTTGCAGTAAATTTGATTTCTCTTGTATTCCCTTGTCCTGGTTTCAGCTGGGATAGAGTTAATGGTCTTCCTAGTAGCTGGTACAGTGCTATGTTTTTGAGCTTGGTATGAGAAGAATGTTGATAACACACTGATGTTTTCAGTTGTTGCTAAGAAATGTTTAGTCTAAAGTCAAGGATTTTTCAGCTTCTCATGCCCAGCCAGCAAGAAGGCTGGAGGGGCACAAGTAGTTCGGAGGGGACACAGCCAGGACAGATGACCCAAAGTGGCCAACGGAGTATTCCATACCAGGTGACATATATAAACTGGGGGTCTGCGGGGGTGCAGGATTGCCGTTCAGGGACTAACGGGGCGTTGATCGGTGGGTGGTGAGCAATTGCATTGTGCATCACTTGTATATTCCAATCCTTTTATTATTACTGTTGTCATTTTATTAGTGTTGTCATTATCATTATTAGTTTCTTCTTTTCTGTTCCATTAAACTGGTTTTATCTCAACCTACGAGTTTTACTTCTTTCCCCAATTTTCTCCCCCATCCCACGGGGTGGGGGGGAAGTGAGTGAGTGGCTGCGTGGTGCTTAGTTGCTGGCTGGGGTTAAACCACGACATCCCTACATGTTTACTCTAGGAAAAAAAATATTTTGAAGAGTGAAAACAAGGCTTTGGATGACTGTAGGCAACAGACAGTGTTGTGTAGCACTGCCTGAACTGAGATATCCACATAAAATATTTTCTTACTTATTCTGTTGCCAATTCAGAGATGAAAAACATACATCACTTGGCTGGAGTTATTTGATAATAAACATAAAGTGCTAAAGTAGTTCTGAATTCATAACATGGACCTGCATTAATTTTGTTATTCATCAGTGTAGGAAGGAGTATTGAAATCAGGGGCATTGACTGTACTTATAAATACGATTTTTGTTAGTAAAGGGAGGTACACATATCTTGGGAAGTGAATTACTTTCATGCAGAGAAATCATATTTTGCCTTAAAATAAGAGAATTGATAACCCACAATCCTCCTTTACTGTTCATAAGTGCAAAGGTTATTGTTAGTCACTGAATTCTTATATGTTTAGAACTTCTGGTTTATTCTATTATTTTCTTAGGACTCAAAGATATGTCATTTGTTAAACTTACTGTTAAGTATTTCTGATAAAGGCAGATATGCAAAGTATATTAAAGTCTTAAGGAGCTGGTATAGAAAGAGAAGCCTGTGATCTTTCAACATTGTTCATTCCAAGTCTTCTCAAAATACTCTCTTTTGTGAACCTCTGGATTTTTCTTTTTCAGAATTGATATATGGAAACTATATACAGTTGAAACATTTGATAGCCTATGCTGACCCTGTATTTAGAGCCTGCATACTATGCAAGCTCAGTGAACCTCCATATACTTGATACAAACCTAATTTCTTAGTGCTTTTTTCCAAGGATTAACAAATATGCAATCAAACTTAACTAATGTATAATTTAGACCAGTTAGCATACTGTATGTATGAAATAATGAATGGACTTTTCTTATTCATACTGTGAATGATATACATTTCCCTGGTGCTCATCCTGTCACTAATTGCAAAATTTCATGCTCGAAAATGAATTTTAATTATACAATAACTCTTAGGATGGCAGTCGTGTTACTAGTATCCTAGGTTTCCTACATTTAAATTTTCTCTCTTCTCTTCCCTCTGTCTATTAAAAAAAAGGGGGAGGGGAATTATATAAGACAAGATAGTTTATATAAAAATTTATATAGTGTTTATGTGCAACTTGCTAGTTCATTTCTCTGCTTATTTATTCAATCTATTAATCTTATTAGTAAAAATTTAAATAATACATCTTGCTGATCAACTTTGCTGACATGCTTGGCTTCATTGTTTCACTATTACTCCTACTGATTTTTATTTCAAATCATTATCTAAACTGTTTAACAAGGGTGAATCGTATCCTATTCTAGTAGCTAAATGGTATTCTTCAGGTAAAATATCATAGCTCCTGCAAGCTTTAAAGGTAAAACCAAAACCAAATAATGTTCTTCGATTTCCAGAGGAAACATCTCAAATTAACCACAAAACAGGAGGGTCTTTATTTCTCTGCAACACACATTCATCAAATTACATGGTACCATCCAGTTGTGCGTCAGCTGCATTGCAAATTGGGTTATCTTTGAGATTTCACCAGATCAATACGCTTCAGTTTTCCATGTGAATGTATAATTTGGTGGTTGCCAGACTGATTTGCCTTCTGGGTCATGATGCAGCTTCATAAAGGAACCAAGGGAGAGGCCTCAGTCCTGGATTGCGGACACCTGGGGAGCGCAGAGTCATTGTGTGAGAGGGCATCTAAGCACTTTCATTTAAAAAATGCTATGGCCTTGTGGTTCATGGGTGGCCCTACAGACTTCCATTCTGGGAATCACTGCTTTGAAGGCAAATTGCTGCCATGTTATGTGTTACCGGTGTTTGTAGAACAGGCTCTACTAGCAATTCCTTGAGTTGTCAGGCCCATTGCAGCCTCCTAGCTCCATGATTGCTCTTCATTGCATCAAAAGCTTTGCCTTTCTCATGCTTTTGCTAATGAAGTGTGTATTTTCTGTTCTACTGCTCTCTCTCCACCTGTGTTTCTTCTTGTTTTCTCAGTAAGGAAGCAGGATTTGCCTACCAACTTCAAGAACATCCTTCACATGAAGCCTTGATGTGATTGCTTTAACCTGTGCCACAGATTCTTACTGTCAACACAAAGTTGGCAAAAGGGTCCCCAGAAATGTAATAACCAAATGAACCAGAATAAAGTTCCATGTAAGCCTAATTTTTTCAATAACCCAGAATGAGTACAATTTAGCCATATTACTGTATCCTGATAGAGTAATGCCATCCTTTAAGGCTTTCCAGAGCAAGGAGAAAGGAGCAGTCTTCTAATTCTCAATGTATACCTCTTGCAGCACAACAGTGAGATAAGCTGAAGAGAGATTTGTTTGCAAAACTTCTTGATTCTGTTTTTTCATGTTTACTAGCTTTCTTCACTTTGCTGCTTCATGCAGCAATATTCATTTGAGTTAATTTGGAGAGACACACTCTGGATACTACTGCCAGTGAGCCCCGAAAATTTTCTAATACATTGTTGTAAATACAGCAGTTCTGACTGCGTTACTCTCTAAGCATCTAGATGAGCTTTGCTTTCTGTCATAAGTCAAATCTACATTTTTCCTGTCTGACCAGCTTGGTCTTCTTACACATCCTCATGTATTTTCCAGACCTCATTTCTCTTCTCATATTGTGTTTGAGTCTCATTGTTTGGAGAGTGGCTTGTTACCATGAGACTTTATTTTGTGTTTTCTGATTGCATTTGTTGTAGTGATTTGTAAATGTTGATCATACTTCACGGGAAGTACCTGCCCACGCTGTAAGTGTATTAAAAGCTTACTACTTGAGACAAGGTTTTCCAGAGCTATGTTTTATGAACTTGTAGAATAATAGTTGTTTTCCATTCTTAGATTGCATTATTTGGCAAATCCTATAGCTCATGATACCTATTATCCTGTGTGGTCTTGCTACAAATTGGTCTTCAAAGCTTGGCTGATGAAAAAAACTGTACTGATTTTGTCAGGATTTCAACAAACTCAAATGTGTCATAATCTGTCATAAATCTTGGCGACTGCCTAAGCAGATTCTTGTCGTATTTCCCTGAAGAAAAACATTTTACGTACAGCTTTCTTTTTGCAGAAAATTGGTCAGACAGATAACTCAAGGCTCTTTCAAAGGGAACTTTGTCACCAATTCTGTTGCAAAATTAATCAGAAGTGTCATTTACTCCCTCAAGCTGATAGGATTGTAAGAATGTAACTTTCCATTTTTGACTTTCAATATACATTGCACATAACAGATTTCTAAAAGTACTTGTTCATTTCTGCTTTTGGAGAGTGAATCGGAGAGGTAATACAAATTCTATTAACTCCTCCCCTTCTAAACATTTTAGTTTTAATCTTTTATATTTTCAAAGATTGCTGCTTAATGTTCTCTTAGTATTTTGACAATTTGTTATTCCTTTCATTGTGAGCACCCTGACCCCAATTTTGTCTGAGTACAAGTGACTCATCAGAGACAGCTGCTATGTATTTCTTGGCCCTTTTGTCTTTCAGAAGGCAAAGGCAATGCCAGCTCTGCTGTTGCAGAAGACTAGCAAATAGCTTTACTACAAGAAGTGCAAGGAATTGGCTAATATTTTCACCTTTCAACCTTTGGAGGCTGTGAGCATGTATTTTCTTCAGTGCAGCATCACCCAGCTGGTAATCCAAAGCATCTTAACGCTGAACTGGGGTGAAGGGGTTTCTCTTTTCATTATTTTCTACTTGTTTTAGCTTTAGCACCATGTCAACTCTCCTACTGTGATGAGACAAACAAAAGCACATAGAAAGATAAGGAGCTGATTTCCTATGTCAAAAGAATAAAAGTCTCAAAGATCCATAATTCCTACATGTCTCCTGAAAATGGAGGATTGCAGAGGGGTGAGAAAGGCAAGTTTTTAGTGCCAGGGCTAGAGCTGCAGTGTAACTCCCCAATTAGCGGGTCTGATTTGCTGCCCCAGCTACAGCTGTGGGCTGCCCAAGCAGGAGTATTGCTTGCAGCTGGCCAGGCTGGAAGGACAGAAAGGAAGAAGCAAAGGTGATTAAAGACACATGGTGAATTCAGGGAGAAGTTGTTTGATGTAGTGAGGGGTAGATTTAGAACATAATTTTATAAGAAATAAGGCTGAACTTCAATTCTCAGAGAAGAATTCCTTCAGTCTAGGTAAGCTCCATGAGTGTTGTAAAAAGAGTGTTGTGTTTGTAGGTATTTTTCTCATAGACAGG
This sequence comes from Pandion haliaetus, assembly GCA_013401275.1. NCBI lineage: Eukaryota > Metazoa > Chordata > Aves > Accipitriformes > Pandionidae > Pandion > Pandion haliaetus. The sequence continues at coordinate 52,727 of VYZV01014268.1, read as the reverse complement.
GTTCTGTGCTTTGACTTTTCTAAGTGAGTAAGTATCTCCCCTCCTGCCCCTGCCTTTTTTTTTTTTCCAAGATGCTTATATGAATTTTAATATCAGTTTAGCTATGTGACCTATTTGTGAGTCACTTGGATGTTTTGCTGTTAAAGTCTACCTGAAGGCCAGCTTCCTTGAGAATTTATGTGCTAGAGTTTTTATGTCCTGTGGAGATATATTAACACCTATTATATAAATCTTTCCTGTCTTACTGTTGTTGTTTTTATTAAGATTGTGGTGGTGCCTATACACTGCAGTTCAGTAGATAACAGAGTCTGGATCCATCCTGAATAAACTCCTACTAAGGTTCAGTCCTTGCTTCAAAGAGTTTATAATCTAGTTCTGTCATAATACTAGCATTCTCTCTTCCCAGAGGAAATTTTTTCTCAGTCACTTAATAACTGGGAGCTAACCCTTTTTGATGTGAAAGGCTGAATTCCTGAAGTAATTGCTTTGGCTGGTAGACTGTGTGAAGTTCAGGTAGGAGTAGTCAATCTACCATGTGTGAATACAAGCAGGCAGCACCTCTGCTTCTGAAGTTCCTGAAATGATGTTAATATCCCTCTTTAATTGGTGCCCTCTGAGAATTTTGCCTGTGTAACTTGCTTTTCCTAGTCAGGATCTTTCCTTTAACTATTGTCAAAAGGGTTTTAGCTGGAGTAAAATCTTCAGCCAAATCATTCTAGCTCTCTTTGTGCTATTTATATTGGCTCTGCTCTTCAGCAGAGATAGCTATGTTCAGTTCCTGCAGCTCTGTGCTCTACCTTATACTACCTTTTGATTTTTGTAAGTGAAGTAAGTTTCGTTGTTGCTGCTGCTTAAGCCCTACTGTGCTACCTAGTTCCTCCTGTGTTTTGAAGCGTATGGGTGCAACTTAATCAACTCCTTTCTGCCCAACAACACTGGTAGACTTTAATATACAAAAAAAGCTTTGTAAAAGCACCTATGTACTCCTCTGTCACCCCTCAAAAATTTTCTTCCAGGTGCCCACTTCTGTATTGTGAAGGAGTACATTATTAAAATATCCTCTTTAAAGGGTTAACTGAGGTAAGGTGCTTGCCTTTTTGGAGGGAAGGGGTAGAAATACTAAATTTTTGTGAGCTAAACACTTGAGATGAGGGTGTGTTGTCAGAGCACTCACAGGTGTTGGATCCCTGTGAAGGCTGATCTGAAGCATCTGTTCAAAGCAGGAGAGGTTCACAGCACTGAGAATTTTTCTTGAAGTTACGCTATGATGTGGAGCCAAGAGAGCAACTGTAGGCCGGTCTTTCGTTTAATGCGCTTACAATAACTGTGCTGCAAGTTTTCATGGATGCATAACTGTGTTCTGTTAATGTGAAAACGCAACCTGGAAGTGTTTATTTGTGTATTTATGTAAATGGATGCCACAGGAGACAATGTAGCCTGGCAGAGATGGAAGACCAGGTCTCTGCTGATACTCTGGGGGTCTCTCTGTGTCTCTATTCTTTCTTCTACAATGCAAGGCTGAGGTGCTTCCTGGTGATAGATGGCATACTGCATTCACATACCAGGAGGAATGCTAAGATAAAGTCTTTCATACGAGAATGAAAAATAAAATCTTATGGTTTTAATTTATTTATCTATGAAGCAAAGCAACAATGTAATTGGCCTCATCAGAACATTTCATTTAGGTTCTTTTGTCTTCTGAAAACTTTCTGAACTTCAGAATAATGGCAAAATTTTAACACGCCAGAATAGTAAATGTTTTTTGGTGGTTTTTGTTTTGGTTTTTTAATTCCTATTACAAGCTGTCTTCCTACCATCCTTTAAAAGCCCAGACTGGGAAATCGGGAAAAACAGTCCTGTTTTATGAACGCTTTGTTTCAACAAGCTGTTTCTTTGTGAAAAAATGAAATGAATTGCTAAAGCAATGGTAACTGTTGAATTGTTTCCCTCTTTGCAAAGACCTTTGAGATCTACTGATTTAGAAGTTCTGACAGAGGTGATGATATAGTTATTTGTCATGGTGGCAACTGAAAAATAATGCATAGGATTTCATGTAGAAATTATTAACGCCTTGCTATAACACTTGGATAACTCAAATGAATAAGTAATAGGAGGATAATTGACAGAAAGTGATGCAAGTAATCTAAATCTCATTCTAGTCTTGAAGTCTGTCAGTAGAGCTGTTTAAAAAGTAGAATTTATGACCTGTGGGAAATTCAAATAGTTGAGCTACAAAGCATATTAAAATCCTATAAAGGATGAAGGCAAAGCAATGAATATTTTCACATAATAAAAAGTTTCCAGAAATATGTAGCTAAAAACTGGGAGCAAAAACTCTTTGCATTTTAAGTTTTTTAAATATTTAAGTGATTCTGCATATTAAGATAGTTTTCCATATTGGAAACGGCATTTCCAAATTAAAATTATTCTTCATGTTTCTCTGACTTAATTTTGTCAGAATCAACCTAAAGAAGCAGGTTTGAATTGAATAATATTTTCTGAAAGTAACTTTTTTGGTTAAGAATTTTTGTTGCCCTGTTTCTATCCTTATTTTAACATGTACAGTATCAGTAGTTCCTTCTGGTAACATCCTAATCACTATATGGTATGTTTCTGTGTAAAACTTGAAGACATTAAAAAAAAACCCCAACTTCTCACAAAATTGCAGAGGAGTAAGATGGCATCAGAGTTATATCTTTTTGCCTGTATCTGAACTTTTCTTACAGTTCAGGTAGGGATCTTGGGTTCTTTGAAGTCTTACTTGTTTTTTATGTTCCTATGGATGGCTTGTAAGATAGGTATAACTTCAGTTTATAATTCAGTATATAGTGGTATATATATATGTATATATATATATATAGGCTGTGTGGGACTGTCTGTTTTTTCCCCCTTAGGCTTGCTTTATGAACTGGTCAGGCTATATTAGGATTGTTCCTGTAAGAATGTGACTGTGCAAATGATCCATAGTACTTTTTGTGTTCACATTCTTATATAGCAAAAAAGGTGCTAGTTACAGATCAGGTCTTAGTCCGGTTTGTGTGTTACAAAGACAGGAAAGATGATGATTGTTATCCTAGTGTTTGCAAACTAAGGAGAAGACAAAGATGGTAAGAAGAGCACACAAAAAAGGCT